>ML369093.1:0-78500 GCA_005239525.1 Nicotiana knightiana
CTTTTACAAATTTGCGCCCCCCTCCCCTCCCCCCTCCCAAAACAACTATGCAATTGGAACAAATAAACATTATATCTATTTAAAAAGAATAAAAGTTAGAGTAAAATCTATATGTCAAGATGAAGCAAGAAGAAATACATAGTTGCAACAAATAAATCATTATATATGACTATACGTAATTAAAAGTTAAAAAATAACTTGTATGCTGATTTTTTAATTTTTCTTCAGTCCCACGCACTTAAAAGAGAGTGCACCCACACTCTTTGTCACATCAGCGTCCAGGAAGGTAATGACTCTCAAAAGGTCAAGTTCAGGGAGGGAGGGGAGGAGAGGGTAATTAAGACCACGAATAGTTTGGGGGTGTAACTAATAATCCGTGTCAAGCTTAGGGAGGTTTTAAGGTATTCCGCCTTAATTATACTAAGATTAGTTATGTTGGGATTAAGTATCCTGATATTATTTTTTATTGACTATTTGGTATGTTGTATTAATCCTGAAATTGTCAATTATAGCTTTATCCTGAGATAACTTATCCTAGGATTACTATTCTATCCTCTAGCAAGTATAAGTTATACTAGTACTATTTTTAGTACTGAAATAACTTATTCCATCATTAGTAACAAAACAAGGAATAAAGCGGTACTAAATTCTTATCTCAAGATTATTTTACTTATCCATTGTTGGGCTAAAATGGTCCAAAGATACTCTTAACATGGTGTGATATTGTCCACTTTGGGCCAAACTTGCACAATTTTTTCCAAAAGGCCTCACACCGTTAAGAGACCCCACCACCTTATATGTATGCTCCTAATCTTTTCAGGTAGTAATGTGGGACTTGTTCACACACCTACCATCGTACCAAACCCCTAAAGATTTATCTATTGTTGTGAATGAACGATGTAATAAGTACTATGAGTTTAAGTAATTATATACACTGTCAGTATAAAGAATTTTTTACAATATCAAGTCACTCATATGATATATATATATATATATATATCTCCATCTAAGCCTCCTTAAAATGTAATTATAATCTTGAAAATAAGAGAGCTTACCCGCTGGTACACGTAAAAATGACTAAATGATGTACTATACTCTATTATTTAAACTCAAAAATTATACATTCTGACTGGTGCACTTAATTTATATATATGCACGCACACTCACACATTACAAATAAACCCCACCATTTCTCTTTTCATTCATTGAACAATATATTCTCTTTTTTTTATCAATGGGAAACTGCAACTGTTCAATGAAAGCAGTGACAGATGCAAGAAAATTAGATTTTAACTTTGCTCGTGTTATGACAGATTCAGGAGAAATATTAAACCTCAAAGGTCCAAAATTAGTTCGACAAGTCCTAGATGAATTCCCAGGTTACAACATTTTTAGTTCAAATCGTTTGTCTTCTCCATTACATGATCAAGAATTACTCGTCGACGGCGAATTCTATTATCTTCTCCCTCTGATTGAAAAAGAACCAATATCAGAAGCAGAACAAAAAGATCCAATTCGAGTTTCTTCGAGTAATTTGACAAAAGGGTCAGCCATGGAAGTTTTGCCAGCTCAACGAGAAGGTATTGTTAGATAGAAATAGTTTGTAACATATATTCTTGAAGTGTGTTTCTATCTCGTCTAATAGAAGTTTAAATTGTTAAAAATAGTCACTTTAATTTACTTATTGAAATATGTTTTTATCAGTAATTGGTAAAGTTGTTATCATGTAACGAGGATGTCATTTTAATTTATTTAATTATGTTTTCATCACGCCGAAGGGGAGTCTTGACGTAACTAGTAAAGTTGTCCTCATGTGATGAGGAAATTACGGGTTCGAGCAGTGGAAATAGACTTTTGCATAAATATAAAGTAAGGTTGCATACAATAAACCCTCGTAGTTCGGTCATTCTCAGACCCCGCGTATAAGGGAAGTGCATCGGGTTGGCCTTATATTTTCATAACGCCTTTCATGTGTGGGCCAAGTTTTTTTTCATGAGTGTAATTTTTTTTTTAATAGTGGGTCGGTGAGACTCGAATTCAGAATCTGTGTCTGCTATAATACTTTGTTAAAATGTATGATCATTTTTTTCTATGGTTTCTCATCGGATGTTCGGTACCCACATTGAGATCCGACTAAATCCGGGTACGCGTCGGGAAGTTCCACAATTTGGGAGGAGGGAGGGGGGCAAAGCGTTCCCTAACAAAGGCGACTCCAGACCCGGAGACTTGAACCCGAAATATCTGGTTAAGAATGAAAGAGTATTTATCGCTCCACCACAACGCTTCTTGACAAGTGTATGATCATTTTATCCAAAAGTTTAAACTGTTACAACTTACAAACACACGTTTAATTATTTGCTTAGTTACATCTTTAACATGTATGAAGAGTGAATGTGTCCAGTTTGAATGCTATATACATTAAACAAAAACTTGGTTTTTTGCTATTTTCATTTAAAACTTGAATTTTTGAATGATATATACATTAATTAAAAACTTGGTTTTTTTCTATTTTTATTTAAAACCTTTGTAAGGTTGCTAGTTCATTTCCCATTGGGCACATTTTCTTTGAATTTTTTAACTTTTTTTCTCTTTTTTTCAATCCTCTTAGTAAAAATTCTACCTCCGTCATTGTGCCTGAAAGCCTTTTTCGTGCTTTCTGATTGTATTTCCTAACAGGTGTTTGGAGAGTGAAGCTAGTTATCAATCCACAGCAATTAGAGGAAATATTATCAGAGGAAGGGAATACAGAGGCCTTAATTGAGCAAATGAGGATAGTTGCAACTACAAATTCAGCTACAAAACACAAAAGAAGTACTTCTTGTGGAGTTAATTGGAAGTCTACTCTACCTAGTGTATTTAAGCTGCCCATTGAAAAGCAAAATAAAATACTAGCATTGGATCAGTCCTCCACCAGCAGCCCTAAATTATGACTCTTTTTCCTCTTGTGGACCTTACACGGCACGAATTTAAATTAGTCGGATCAGTAGAGTGGAAAGAGGCTGAGATAAAGGAAAGTGAAGTAGCAAAAAAGGGACCGTTATATAGAAGTTAGATTAGATTTGATCATGTACAAGAGTATAACAAGGACTTGCCCAAGTATTAGTGATAACCTCGATCGTGATCTTGATAAGGAGTTGGAACTGCTAACTAGAATGACGGGTCCTTTAATAGGACCAATAGCAGTTGGTTTATTTTATTGATTAGGGAGCTCTAATTTGTTGACTTACTGTTAGTCAACATATGATCTCTCATTAGTGATGGAAAATTACTGGATTTTCATTATGTTGTTAATTAACATCTCTAATTAACATCTCTCACTATTTATATTCAGTTTTTGTTTTTATGAGGATTTTAGTCAGGGGTGAAGCTAGAGAGCGAGTTACGGGTTCGGCTGTATTTGTTTGATGAAATTCGTTAAATATGTACAAATTATTAATTTAGAACCCATTAATTTAAAAATAATTAGAACTCAAAACCCATAAACTTCAAATCCTGGTTCCGCCTCCAATTTTAATTACAAAAGGTCACAAAGATGCCCTTAATATCATCATGTGAGACACTAGCATGTTAACTTGGTAACAGATTTAGGTCTTAACTGGAAAAAGGACTTATAACGTCAGAATTAAAAGTTTAATAACAGTAAAAGTTTATGGTTTAGGTGAGATTGAATGCACCTTTTGAAGTAGAGTAGATTCCTTCTGTGTCATTTTCTCTTTGAATTTTGAAAGATGTTACTTAATTAAATTAAATAATGTACATGCAAGTGTCTACCCCATTAAGATTTAAAAAGAAAAAATTGTCCTTGTAATGTTCTCTTAAGTGTTTGAACAGCAGTTAATTAACAAATCAATTAATAGGCTTATATTTTAGTTCATGTTTATAATAGCAGTCATTAAAACTAGCAGAATACATATATAATTGAGAGAAGAAATTAACTTACATCAGGTTTCGAACACTTGAAAAAAGGCCTCCATGAAGAACTACAAGAAATTTCACTTTTAGTCGCAGTTATATGCAGTGACTTCCCAAGTCTCTACTAAAACTCTTTACTTATTGTGTCAACCAGGTTTATCGCCACCAATGGGCATAAGTTCTGTTACGCGGCGCTTTGTCGAGATTCTTTAGAAGGGCGATGTAAGGCTAAGCAACTGATGTCAGTGCAGTTACTGTCTGCAACCGAGATCCCCTTCGTACGCTAGACGAGATTGTACGTGCCGTACGGAAAAATCAATGTCAAGAGCAATTGAGAGAACATAAATAAGAATTGAGAATGAAAGAAAGCTTGATTGCATCAATGAAAGCTTTTACAGAAAAGCAACACGGTGTCGAGGGGGAGAGACACCAGTACAGAGAATTGTGTGCTTGCCAGAAAGTTTGATTGCTTGATCTCCCCTAATAGTGCTTAAAAAAATAAATCAAAGTTACAAGACATGACCTTACTAAGCTAGAGGAGCATAATAGAAGTACATGGAATAAAACTACTCTATATTTACAATGAAAAGGACTTAATTTTTTACAAGGTAGAAACAGGTCCGTTGTCAGCAATCTTTTCTTTGGCATCACGATCTACGCGTGCGGTGTTGTCTGCGCGCGCGGAGCTGTTGGCATCTGCCTGCGGCTGGGCGCTGGCGAGGGATATCGATGGGGTGACAGAGGCACATGCGTGCTTGTCACTTGGCATAGCCAATACCACAGGGCCGTCTGTGGTGCTAGGCGTTGGGAGACTTGCTAATACGCCACAGGGCACGTCCAAGGGGTTATGGGGCATGGCTGGAAAAACGCCCATGACATTCTCCCCCACCTAAGTTGGTGGCGTCCTCGGCGCCTTACTTGCAAGATAATCATCAATTAGGCTCTTGTAGGCTTTGAGGTTTGTTCCCTTCTTCCAAGTATTCTCCTCTGCATCACAACCCTGCCATATCACCAAGAACTCTTGATGATCCTTCCTTGATGCATGAATCACCCGATCATCAAGAATAGCTTCAGCATGCCTTTTATCGGTTGAATTGGGGCCTCAAATACTGGGTATTGTGATTTGGCTCCGTGAAGGTCCTCCGTGTCTTCCCAAAAAGGTTTTAGAAGGCTGACATAGAAGACGGAATAGATTTTCCACCAAGCTGGGGTATCCACCCGGTATGCAACTTTCTCAATGCTCCTTTCAATGGTCAAGGGTCCAACGTATTTTTGAAAAAGGAGAGGGTCATGGACCCCTGAAAACAAGTACCTCTTTGGGAATTTGACCATCACTTTATCCTCTACTTGGTATTCAACAAAGCGACGATTTTGATCAACATGTCTCTTCATCCGTTTTTGGGCTTTGACAAGATAGCTCTACACTATCTCCAAATTTTGCTTCCATTCTTTTGAGAAGCTAGCATCTCGAGGATATTTTGACATGTTTGGTGCATTCATGGTGTGTGGGAGTAGTGGTTGTTGTCCGGTAACAATTTCAAAAGTATTTTTGTTAGTACTAGAGCTCTTTCGTGAATTGAAACACAGTTGAGCAGCATCCAGTAGCTTCACCCAATTCTTTTGCGATCCGGTTATAAAGTGGCAGAGATATTCCTCCAACATACCATTGAACCGCTACGTCTGGCCATCAGACTGCGGCTGAAAACTTGAGTTGTGACTCAATTTTGACCCGAGGCACTTAAAGAGTTGGGTCCAAAAGTTGCTAGTGAAGCGTGAGTCGCGATCACTAACGATGCCTTTAGGAAGGCCCTAATATTTGACGACATGAGAGAAGAAGAGTCGAGTTGTATCTTCTGCTGATATATATTGTCGGGATGCTATAAAAGTATCATACTTGGAAAACTGATCCACCACAACCAAGATAGTTGTGAGATCTCCGACCTTGGGCAATCCGGTGATGAAATCCAGGGAAATGCTTTCCCAAGGTCTCTTTGGGACAGCTAGTGGTTCCAAGAGTCCCGCTTGTGTCAAGCGGTCTGACTTGTCCTTCTGGCATACTAGACAAGTCCTCACATACTGAGCGACGTCATCGGCCATTTGAGGCCAATAATATGCACGGCGAAGTAATGCCACGGTGCGTTCATCATCGGGACGGCTGACCCACAAAGTATCGTGACATTTCGCCAAAAGAGTCTTTCGCAGATATCCTCCTTTAGGAACATAAAGTCGGTTCCCTTTCACTTTCAGGAAACCATCTTCCATGTAGAACTGATGAGTTTTGCCCTGTCCTATCAGATCAACCAAGTACTGTGCATCAGGATCCTTGATGAGTAGATCTTGTATCTGGTCTTTTATGGTGGTGGCTACTTCGCTCCCCCTTAGGGTGGCGAGTAGGCACATCGATGCTAGGTCAGATCTCCGACTGAGCGCATCAACAACATGATTAGTCTTCCCACTTCGATACTCCAGGTTTAAGTGAAATTCCGCTAGGAGTTCCTGCCACCGGGTATGTCGGTCATTCAGCTTCGGCTAGGTCATGAAATGGCTACCTGTTGTGTTGTCTGTCTTAACCACGTACGGGTTCCCAGTAGATAGTGCCTCCAAATGTGTAAGAAATGAACGACAACAATAATTCTTTCTCGTGGGCGGCATAGCGCCGCTCTGCATCCTTCAGCTTCAGGCCCTCGTACGCTACAAGATGCAATTCTTGTAGTAAGACTCCGTCAAGAGCATAGTCGGAAGCATCCGTTTGTACCTCGAATGGCGTGGCCAAATCAGGGAGGGCCAAGACGGGACTACGACATAGCCACTTTTAATGCGTTGAAGGCCTCCGCTTTCCTGGGTCCCCAATCCCAAGGCATGACCTTCTTGAGGAGTTCTGTCAATGGCACTGCGATGAAGGAGTAATTTTTCACAAATCACTGATAGAAGTTGCATAGGCCAAGGAACGCCCTCAGTGTGTGGATATCCTTGGGCAGTGGCCAATCTGTGATAGCTTGAATCTTTTGTTGGTCCATCTTGATCCGCCCTTCCTCAATGATATGTCTGAGGACCTCAATTTTTTTTTAACAAAGGAGCACTTGGATTGCTTCGCATATAATTCGTGCTCCCGCAATCCGGCCAGTACCTTCCTTAAGTGCTCCAGGTGTTCTTCCAGTTGTTGGCTATATACCACAATGTTATCTAAGTAGACCACCACGAATTTGTCAATGTACTCTCGGAAGACTTGGTTTATCAGGGTGCAAAATGTAGCTTGAGCGTTAGTCAAGATGAATGGCATAACCAGGAAGTCAAATGACCCATATCTTGTCACACAAGTCGTCTTGTGTTTATCACCCTCTGAAATCCGAACTTGCCAATACCCTGTCTTCGGGTCTATTTTTGCGAACACTGTCGCAACACTCAGTTTATCAAACAAGTCTGCCATGAGCGGAAGGGTACTTGTTCTTCACGGTGATTTTGTTTAGATCCTGATAGTCCACACAGAGTCGTAGACTACCATCATGTTTCTTTTGGAATTTCACAGGGGACCCATATGGGGACTTGGAGGGCATGATGATCCCGTTGAGCATTCCCGTCAACTGTCTCTGAAGCTCGGTGAGTTCGGGTTGTGACATTCTTTAAGGCGCCCGGGCAGGTGGCTTCGCACTCTGTACCAACTCAATCTCATGGTCCACAGTGCGCCTAGGCAGGAGTCGCTTTGGCATATCCTGTGGCATGACGTTTTCAAACTCCAGTAGCAGCTCTTTTACGGGTGTAGGAATGGGACCCGAGGAGCATACTGTATCTTCAATGCAGAGGGTATCTAGGAACGTAGGTTCATGTCTTTTGACTCCCTTCTTCAACTGCAAGGCCGAGATGTTCTAAGCGGCCATCTTCATAGGCATGCACGGGATAATGCAAGGCTTGGCCCTGTTTGTTCCCATCATCAGTGGTATGTATTCATATGGTACGGGCATAGTGTTGGTTTGCCTCATAAATTCCAACCCAGCTATCAACTCGAAGTCATCTATGATCTCCATGCGCAGGTTGAATTTTCCTTCATAAGGACCAATCTTCGCTGGTACTTCTTTGTCTATTTTACCCACTGCTAAGGAGGTGAGTTGATAGCCTTGACACGACCTCTGCCCTTTCCTACAACTATACCAAGGCGCTCCACCTGAGTCGAGGCTAAGTAGTTGTGGGTAGCACCCGTGTCTATCATCTCCCAAATGGGCTTACCATTTACCTTCATATCACGAACATTAAGGTCCTATCTTGTTTAAGAGGAGTCGTCTCATCCGCCTTCTTTTTCCTTTTCTTGGTGACTAGGCAGGGGTCCTTCTTCTTACGGATACCAACACGGGTTCCCGCTAATGCCTAAGAAATAGAGCCAACAATTACATTGAATGCACCTAGTGGTTCGATTTGGTCCGCATCATATTCTTCGTCATCCGTCCCATCATCAAAAGCTTGATGGGTGTTCATCTGTGCATGTAGGAATTCATTATTCCAATGTGGCCCGCCACAATGCTGACATCCTGAAGGGGGATTTCTCCCCCGATCATTGTTGTTTGACGCAACACTATTGCTGCCTTAGGAAGGAGCTGTCACACCCCAACCTCGGGGAGCGCGACCGGCGCTCAACCGAGTGACCGGGTCGAGCAAGCCTGTTAGACAATATCTACCCGACTCGCTTATGATCAAGAGGAGACATGTTTTCATTAATTAAACAGTAGAAAGATTTTATATATATATATATATGTAAATTACTAAATCGTTTTATGTTGTTACATCATTTCTAACTTTCAAAATACATACATTCTTATGTGAGTAGAACAAGAGTCCAAAACACAACATAATTCGTTGACCTTTCTAACATCCAAATACAACACACATGTCACACCTCCTTTTTTCCGAGGGGATTAGGGAGTTTTTTCAATTGAAGTGACATTATCGAAATGAGACTATTTGTTTATTCAGAGTCGCCACTTGGAATTTATGGTGTCCCAAGTCACCGGTTTATTTTAAATCCCAAATCGAGAAAATTTGACTCTGTTTAAAGTCCGCGAAAACTAGAAGACCGGGTAAGGAATTCTGTTAACCGGGGAGAAGGTGTGAGGCACTCCCAAATTCTGTGGTTTTAGCACGGTCGCTCAACTATTAATAATTGGCCTAATTATCCGAGTTATTACATGTCTAAAACTTATTGTATATTTTTAACTTTCTAACCGCTTTTAATAAAATTTTAATTGCTTTTAGGATTTATGGAATTTATTTGAACAAGTCGCGATGTCGCGCACTCGTTTATTTTTGTATATATTGCGAATTGCTCCACTTGAAACGCACCCGCGATTTACAACATATTTGTTTTTGTTATCATTCGACGTTATAGTTGGGTCACATGAAATGCACACCCAAATTTAGATTTATGCATCATGAATATGCCACGGGAACCGTACCCATAGTCACAATTTTTATTATTAATCGCGCCTAAGCAAACTACGATGTTCATAAGTGATTTTGTAAAGTGATTTACAGCAATCAGTTCTCAATCTCTAATTTTCCAAACTAGTTAAGCTCTAAATAAAGCCAAATCCTATGAAACGAAGAGTAACCAAATTGATAGCAGATTCGTGATTTTAAAAGTCTAAAGATTCCATGATTTTAAACAAGAACAAATCAATACACTACACATAGATTAATCAAGACTATCACATTTAATTCAAACTCAATCATGATCTAACACAAAATCATATATAAAATAAAGATTTCGAGCTTAAGAGAAAGGAAATGGACCTCTAAATAGATACGCTGATTGTTTTAAAACTTTACAATGCACAGGACCACGATCGGACAACTATGCCTTATAAAAAGAACTAAGCGGTCGTTACAAATATAATCTGATTTACAAGTCCGGAGTTGAATCTCACAGAGAACTAAGGCTTAGCTACAACTATTCAATATTGCTAAGAAGACAAGCTCGAACAATTCCTATGTTATAAATATTAAGATTCTTGTATCTAATTGACTAACAAATTAAATTAGTAGATTAACAACTAAAGATACTACGGGTTGGAGAAAAGATTAAGGAGGTCTAGAGTTATGATTTCCCCTATTGTCGGACTCCTTTCCGCTACGTTTTTTTATAAATTTGCCTAAGTCTTCTCTATCGACCATGAGCACTCTGAGTGTTGTAACTCTCTCCTGAGTAATTACCACAATTTACTGACATATTCTCCCGAGTTGCGCTAGTTAGCATTAAGTACAGCTCACTTAGATTGCACCAAAGTTTCATTATCCCTAAACCCACCTTTAAACCTCTGTATTAATCTCTCATATACGTTTAGGAGTGATGTTGTTCAACAACTACCTAAATATGCACTCTCTCCCGAATAATACACACTAAATAGGCACAATTGATTGAGAGCTCTTCAACCAACCACAATAATAACACTGTTGAACAAATAGAGAAAAAGCTACAGCAAATCTATATTAACATAATAGGAAAATTATCCTCCAATAGGTTCCATCAAAACCCTAGATAACAAATTAGTTATTCATATAGTATGCATAACTACAATACTATAATTCATAACCAATATTGGAAATAGGAAGAAGGAAGTGAAAAACTCGTAGAAGAATTCTCCGCCTTGCTCCTAGTGTGTTCTTGCCTCCTTAGGTTGAATCCCCATCTTTAATGTCGGTCTCCAATGTCGACCTCCGTCTGTCTACCCAAAGTGGCATTTTTAGGTCTATTTATATGTGTATGAAAAGACCTAAACGTGTAGATCAAGTCCTAGTCAAACCCGAAAATGAATTAAGTCTTCAAAACTCGGATTGGACCTGGCCCCAGGCCTAGCATCGTCAGCCTAATGCCTGGTGAACCTAGCTCTAGGCCTGGCGTCGCGATCCTAACACCTGGTTCTGCTTAGCCTTTGCCTTGCAACGCCAACCTAACGCCAGGTTCAAGCCTCGCGTCACCAGGGTCTCTCATTCACTATTCTCGAGCACGCTTTCAACGTTTAAGTATCCCTTTTGCTCTACTTTCATCTTAAATTCACCTACACATAAAATAGACTCCATTACGCGCAAATAAAGTGTAACTTATCATTAAAGAATATAAATGCAAGGCAAATAATGTACGAAACTATGGAATTATATCCACACATCAATACCCCACACTTAAACATTGCTCGTCCTCGAGCAATCAAACTACACTTATAGTCACGCCCTTTTTTAAGCAATTCTCCTAACTCCTCACACCAAGAATCTCTAAAATAGACTAAGAACAAGGGTGTAACCTCTTCACCTCAATATTTTACTCGCAAGTACCATGCATTATTCACAACTCACTCACTTACTCTAACATGGAGGTCAATGACCCTTTCCTTCATGAATCAAGTGCCCTCACAATACAAAAGAGAGTAGTTCCACACACAATAAAATTTAATAACAATTAGGAACTCAAGATATAAAGAATTCACTCCCTCTAAGAAATAACATTCATATGCCACACAAGATGCACCATAGGCTTGCCCGTAGTGTACTACTCTACTAATCGAGCTCATTCAGTCTAGGATCAAGTAGGACTTTATTTGGTTGTAATGTAGGCTACGGGTCGGGTAGGATATATTTGGATATAAAAGTGACTACACCAACCTAAGCACTTTAATACATATACTTTAACATTCAAGCCTATACTTATGTCAAACCAAAACTCCACCTTTACATCAATGTATATTACTCCATACTTCTTTAAGCACAATTACATCAAAAGCCACCACCATCAAGGAATATTCTTCACAACAATACAACTATTTTTTTTCTTTCTTTTTCAATTCAAGTGGCTTTTTTTAACACAATGCACTTTTCTCCTTATTTCATTAGTTCCACTCAAAAGCCAAACCAACCACTACATGCTTTAACTTGTACAAAATTCATACAATTCAAGTGCTCATGAGAGGTTGAAGGGTTCAAATAGATGGTTAATTCAAACAAAGGGGTAAGGAATGCAATGTGGTTACCAAAGAAACAAGATTACAGGCTCAAAGGGGTTAACTACGTTACATAGCAATTAGGCGGGTAAACTATACATATCTGGCTCAACAATGAAACACCTATATCACTTCCAAGATTGAATAAAACTACTATTTCTCTTTGCAAACACGCGGGGCAAGTTCTAGACATCAAATGCAATGCACAGAATAACACACAAACCTCTCACACACATGGAACATAACTCACTCAGGATTGGTTTCATCAGGACACTCTAGTCAAAGCAGTTAAGGAAAGTTAAGAATCTACAGTTTAAGGTACTTATATTAGAGTCAAAAACTGAGCATAAGTGTTACAACCAGAGTACTAACTTTTCTCAAAGCATAAAAAAGTTAAGAGATATCGTTGCAATTCAATTCATCTCACACTGGCTCCTACTCCGGAAAAAAATAAAACTAACTACACCCGGTTCAAACAAAATCCTTGGAAAAGAACCGCGGCACAAAGAAACCCAAGGGGGAATTACTACACTTTCTACAAAGAAAATCTTTTTTTTAAGACTTAAATGCCCTAAGAAAAATAATGAATTAATTAAACTGACACAACTAATAGCATAGAAAGTCACCCCGACAATCTCCTCACCCCACACTTAAAATTGTGCATTGTCCCCAATGCACACCTATAAATACAAAGGGTAAAAAAAACTTCCTGGTAAGACAAAGGCTGAAGCGCTAGCAACTCATGGGGTACTCAGACTTCTCTCAGGCCTGGTCCTTCGTGCGGGTACCTCACACTTAGTTCCACCATCTGGTTTGATGTTGCATCCTTCCAATGACTTTGCTTTCCATGCTCCTAAAAAATCAAAAATTTGACACTACAAAAATTATACAATTAAAAAAAACAAAAAATAAAATAAAAGAAAAGAAAGCAATAAGGCTGGGTTGCCTCCCAACAAGCACTTGATTTAACCTCGCGGCACGACGTGAATCACTTTTTGCCTCCACATCGAGCTTATGAATTGAACCCCCAATTTGGCATCAAGTTTTCGTCTATGCTCCAGAGGTGGAGTAATAAATCTAATTGGCCCCAACAACCAATGTAGCATTCTGCACTTCTTGGCCTTTACATGAGGTGTGTAATCCTGATTTTCTGGCAAGAAGAATTCCAGAATGTAGGCACCTTTTTCCTCATCCCTTGTCTCCTCAATTGGCTCAGGTGAGTCTATTTCCATATTATCATCTACGCACAATGTGGAAAATGACTTGGAGTAAGGACAATTGCACTCAAACTGAAAATGTATAGGCTTATCCACATCCTCTTCATGGCAAAAACTAGAGTCAACTAAAATTGCATCGTCAATATTCTCGGTTGACTCTAGTAACACTACTTCAACATGGGAATCCTCAAATTTTAGTTGGATAGATTGTTGGTGTTCTACTCTGGCCTCCTCCACTAGCATCTCCTTGTATTTTTTTAAAACCTCCATTATAATGGCGATTTCTGCAGCCAATTCATGCTCTTCTTGGCTACTATCCACAATGTAAGCTTGTTGCGCTTAACAAGGTTCAATTAGTTTATTCGCTTGAGTCCCTAGTGGTGAATAGTTGCCTTTTGCCTTTGTATTTGTCGTGTTTTCTCATCATGTTGTTCCACATGGCACTTTAACATATCTTTGATCTCCTTCAGATCAACTTCCCTAGGTTATTTGTTCCTTCTATCCTCACAAGAAAAAGTAGAACCATTATAATAAGGGGTTGGGGGAGGGTAAGACATATAGTCACGACCATGAAAGTGACCAACTTGACCACCATACATATCACACACATTCCCCACATAAGATTGAGTTGGTTCACATAACTCGCTCTTGGGAATATTTTGATAATTTTTCCATGGGTGGTTTCCTCCACAATATGCATGAGGATCAATAGTAGAATTATCAACACCGAAACTCCCATAATTACAAGATGTCATGTTTCTCACATCAACAAGTAGAATAAAAAAAAATAAAAAAAAAACAAAAAAAAAAACAAAACAAAATAAAGTTCAAACTTGAAACCTAGCAATATGTACACCTACAGCTACACCGTTAGTTCCCCGGCAACGACGCCAAAATTTGATCACGCCCAACTATGCCTTATAAAAAGGACTAAGCGGTCGTTGCAAATATAATCTGGTTTACAAGTCCAGAGTTGAATCCCACAGAGAACTAAGGCTTAGCTACAACTGTTCAATATTACTAAGAAGGCAAGCTCGAACAATACTTGTGTTATAAATATTAAGATTCTTGTATCTAATTAACTAACGAATTAAATTATTAGATTAACAAATAAAGATACTACGAGTTGGAGAAAAGATTCAGGAGGTATAGAGTTATGATTTCCCTTATTGTCGAACTCCTTTCCGCTACATTTTCTATAAATTTTCCTAAATCTTCTCTATCGACCATGAGCACTATGAGTGTTGTAACTCTCTCCCGATTAATTACCATAATTTACTAGACATATTCTCCTAAATTACGCTAGCTGGTATTAAGTACAACTCACTCAGATCGCACCAAGGTTTCGTTATCCCTAATCCCACCTTTAAAACACTGTATTGATCCGTCATATACGTTTAGGAGTGATATTGTTCAACAACTACCTAATATGCACTCTCTCCCGAGTAATACACGCTAAATAGGCACACTTGATTAATAGCTCTTCAACAAACCACAATAATGACATAGTTGAACAAATAGAGAAAAAGCTACAGGAAATCTATATTAACGTAACAAGAAAATCATCCTCCAATAGGTTCAATCAAAAACCTAGATAACAAATTAGCTATTCATAATAGTATTCATAACTACAATACTAGAATACATAATCAATAATGGAAATGGTAAGAATGAAGTGAAAACTCGTAGAAGAATTCTCCGCTTGCTCCTAGTGTGTTTTTGCCTCCTTAGGTCGAATCCCCGTCTCTAATATCGGTCTCTAATGTCGATCTCCATCTGTCTACCCAAAGTGGCATTTTTAGGTCTATTTATATGTGTATAAAAGATCTGAACGTGTAGGTCAAGTCCTAGTCAAAACCAGAAACGAGTTAAGTCTTCAAAACTCGGACTGGACCTGGACCCAGGCCTAGCATCGCCTAGCCTAACACCTGGTTCTTCTTGGACTTTTCCTTTCAATGCCAGCTTCAAGCCTGGCGTCTCCAGGGTCTCTCATACACTGTTCTCGAGCACGCTTTCAACGTTTAAGTATCATTTTTACTCTACTTTCATCTTCAATTCACCTGTACATAAAATAGACTCTGTTACATGAAAATAAAGTGTAATTTATCATTAAAGCATATAAAATTCAAGGCAAATAATGTATAAAACTATGGAATTAGCCACACATCATACCTCGACAGGCGAAAGACTGACCGAACATCACCAAAAAAACTTGAATCTCGCAGATGAACTCGAACTCTACTCGACCCGGAGAACACCGAAACTCAAAGAGTTGACCGAAACTTTAAGAAAGAATCAACTCAGAGAAGCTTTATCAATCAACTTGGAAAATAGCAAGAATTTGAAAAGTATTCAATTGGTAGTGTATTATAGTACTGGATATCTCAATTCTCGTGATTTGAGCCTAGAGAATTGCTACTGTTTCGTGACCTCCCCTTTTTTGCTATTCTAATTCCCAAATACTCTTAATCTCCTCTATTCTATTTCACTCTATCTGTTCCTCTCTACTATAGTTGTGTGTGTGTCTCCTTGAATTGAGAGAAAGAGATGGTTCTAAAATCTGAAAGTGGGAAGCCACGGGTCCTTTTTGGAATTGTGGGTGAGGCCTTAGCTTTCCTATTGTGAGTGTGGGGTTGAAGACCTCAAAAATGAGGGGGACGGCTGATATTTCTCTATTGAGAAAGTATATGGAGATTCTCCATTTTTGTAAGTCCAGCCGATTTTCCCTTTTTCTATTTTTTGCTTTTCTGTTGCGGCTGAAGTGGGGGAATTAGCTTAGGATTTTTGGGTGTTAATTTGGTTTCTATATGGTAGTGGGGAGTGAGTATTGGCCCTTGGATGAAAGTAGATCAATGTTTATGATTAAGGCAGGGGTTTGATGGGTGAGAAAATGGCTTGGGCTAAAAGGGATTGGGGAGAATGGGCATTTGTCTTGCTGGGCCACTAAAATCCAAAAATGAGCTCCCAATTGGCCAAAATTTAATTCTTTCTCATTGAACAAAAATATAAATAAAACTACTACCAAAATATACTAATCTTAGTTAATAAGAATAAACTATTAAAGTGAATTATATATTAAAATGAAAATATTTTTGGTATTCTTTAAACGTTATAAAAAGGTAGAGAAAACAATGTTAAAGTAATGGTAAAAATTAAAATTTTAAAAATTGCGCGAGTAAAAAATCACGTGCTTACAGCTGCCCCTCTTTGCTTGGAAACAAGAAGTATTTTTGGAGAAAATAACAATAAGCAACGTAATTGATTTATGACCCGACGCTTATTCAAAACGAAACAAAGATGGACAAGAGATTGTGACTGAGCCCTAGTATCTGAGCTGCCTACATATCCTTGGCTATAAAGGAATCAGGCCACATGTAGTTCATAGAGAATGATAAAATGATGGAATGATGAGTTGGAGAGTCGAGTGAGGTTCCGTCGAGGCTCCGGTCTGCGGTCCCTATAATTACATCATGACTTGAAAGCAAAAATTACAGCAAAAAAAAAAATACAAGATCCTTTCTATTTCTCGTCTTGAATCTTCCTTGAATCTCCACTTTATCCTTCAACATGAAACTGAAAATTCACCCCATTCTTCAGGTGGGCATCCTGCTGGCTTGAATTTGAAGAAAACTGGAAGTTGACCCTATTCTTCATGCGGGCACCCTGCTGCTTGCACTTTAAATAAACTTGAACTTGGAGTAGACAGGAGCTTGCAAACCTTGTTCTTCAGGCGGCTCGTGCTACTTCTGCTTTGAATTGAAAAATTGGAGGTTAACCCTATTCTTTAGAAAGGATCTTGCTGCCTCTGACTTGAACTTGAAAACTGAAAGTTGATCCTATTCTTCAGGCGAGCTCCTAATGCCTCTTTGACTTGAACTTGTAACCTGAAAGTTGACCATGTTCTTCAGGTGGGATCTTGAAGCTTCTTGAACTTGAAAATTGAAAGTTAACATTTTTCTTCAAACGGGCTCCTGATGCCTCTCTGACTTGAACTTATAAACTGAAAGTTGACCATGTTCATCAGGCGGGCTCCTGATGCTTCTTGAACTTTAAAATTGAAAGTTGACCCAGTTATTCAGGCGGGCCCCTGTGCCTCTGACTCGAACTTGAAAAGTGAAAGTTGACCCTGTTCTCCAAGCAGGATCTTCCTACTTGATCTTGAAAGAAACTGAAAGTTGACCATGTTCTTCAGGCGGACTCCTGGTACTTCTCCGATTTGAACTTAAAACTGATTTCTGAAATATTGACCCTCGTTCTCCAGGTGGGTGTCTGCAACCAAAATATCAAAACAAACAAAATTTTCTGCCCCAGTTTGCACTAGGAGGATTTATGAGTTGTTAGCAAAATTATAAATCACCTATGTTATTGATGCAATGATGAGGGTAAAACTGAAGACTCGACTAGGATGTGCGTCTTCTATGAGTAAAACCAAAAAAATATGACTAGCGAATGCGTATGCTAAAAATAAAACCTGAATGACCCAAACTAAGAAGTGTGTCTCCTAAAAGAATAACCTGAAAGACCCAGATTAGGAAGTGCTCTCCTATGGGTGAAACTTGAATGAACTAAACTAGGAAGTGCGTCTCCTAGGTGTAAAATCTCAATTTAGGAAATACGTCTCCTAAAAGTATATCTTGAAAGACCCAGACTAGGAAGTGCGTCTCCTAGGGCTAAAATCTCAACTTAGGAAGTGCGTCTCCTAAAAAGTATAACCTAGAAGTCTCAGACTAGGAAGTGCATCTCCTAAGGGTGAAATCTGAATGAACCAAACTAGGAAGTGTGTCTCCTAGGGGTGAATCTCAATTTAGGAAGTGTGTCTCCTAAAAGTATTTCCTGAAAGACCTAGACTAGGAAGTGCGTCTCCTAGGGGTAAAATCTCAATGACTCAAACTAAAAAGTGTGTATCCTAATGATGAACTTAAATGACCCAAACTAGGAAGTGTGTCTCCTAGGGGTGAAATAATTTAGGAAGTGCATCTCCTAAAAGTATATCATGAATGACCTAGACTAGGAAGTGCATCTCCTAGGGGTGAAACTTTAATGACTCAAACTAGGAAGTGCGTCTCCTAGGGATGAACTTAAATGGCCCGAACTAGGAAGTGCATCTCCTAGGGGTGAAACTTTAATGACTCAAACTAGGAAGTGCGTCTCCTAGGGATGAACTTAAATGGCCCGAACTAGGAAGTGCATCTCCTAGGGGTGAAATCTCAATTTAGGAAGTGCATCTCCTAAAAGTATATCCAGAAAGACCCAGATCCTAGGTGTGAAACTTCAATTATTCAAACTAGGAAGTGCATCTCCTAGGGATGAACTTAAATGACCCAAACTAGGAAGTACATCTCCTAGGGGTGAAATCTCAATTTAGGAAGTGTGTCTCCTAAAAGTATATCCAGAAATACCCTGACTAGGAATTGTATCTCCTAGGGGTGAAACTTCAATGACTCAAACTAGGAAGTGCGTCTCCTAGGGATGAACTTAAATGACCCAAACTAGGAAGTGCGTGTCCTAGGGGTGAAATCTCAATTTAGGAAGTGTGTCTCCTAAAGTAAAAAAAGAAAGACACAGACTAGGAAGTGTGTCTCCTAAATGTGAGACTAAGCTTGAGTAAAACTATAAACTAAGCTTGACTAAAGTAAAAACTGACCATCTTCTCCAGCCGGTACCCTGAACTCAAGGAAAACTAGAGATTAAAACTTAAGAAAACTAACAATTGACCCTATTCTCCAGGTGGGACCCTGATCTTAAGGGAAACTAAAGATTAACAACTTAAGAAAAATTAAAAAACTGACCATATTCTCCAGGCGGGACCCTTGAACTCAAGAAAAACTAAAGATTAACAACTTAAGAAAACTAAGACATGACCCTATTCTCCAGGAGGGACCCCTAAACTAAAGAATTGCTAAATATTAACAACTTAAGAAACTAGAAATTGACCCTATTTTCAGTCACGACCAAAAAACACCCAGTCGTGATGGCGCCTATCGTGAAATCAGGAAAGCCACACATTTCATTTATTAAAATTGATTTTCAGTAAAATCACAACATTTACAACAAGAGTCTCGCTTTTATAAAGCATCTAAGATTTGGACATCATTAATAACATGAATAAAAGAACCCCGATCCCATATCTAGTGTCACCGAGTCATAAGCTACTACAACGTAAGAATGTCAAAATACAAACTAGAAAAAATAGTCTGAAATAATAAAAGTGCAACAGGAAGATAGAGAAGGAGAAGGCGAGGCTGCGATCGCCGGCTACTACCTCGACGACTCCGAAAGAAACTCTGACAGCCACTCAGCAACCACTACCGGGTCCCGATATACCTGGATCTGCACACGAGGTGCAGGGGGTAACGTGTGTACACCAACTCAGTAGTAATGAACCCAAACTATGGGCTGAGAGGTAGTGACGGCTCAATAATTAAAATCATCAGCGTACAAAATTTAGGCATGTTCACAGTTTATCAGAAAATAACAACAGAATATGCTAGATATATCTCAATATGCTCTACATGCCAATATGTCACAGTGTGAAAATGCACATAGTGCTCACAACTCTCCCACATAAGTCCACCCAGTACTATATATGGCTCCCAGGCCCAGGGAAGTTCCATCCCGGAATATGCATAAACACCAGTAACCGTAGTCACTCAGTATTGAGGAAAAGGCCAGTCCAGCCCTACAGAGAAGATCCATCTCCGGAATACAACACTCGGACAAAGTCCATGTCCAGGGAAGATCCATCCCTCACATAACATCCGATTCGGACAAGATCCATGTCCAGGGAAGATCTATCCCTCAATATCAATGCGCTCACTGGGGTGTAAAGACTCTGGAGGAGCCCTATTGGCCCAAGCACTATATCAAGCCAACGAAGGCATGACTAAAGTATCGCTGCGCTGTGCAGTCAGATCTCATAACTGTCTCAACAACAGGCTCTCGGCCTCACTCAGTCATTACTCTCCAGTCTCACTTATATGGCTCACAGATGTATCAATCAGCCCAAAACAATGATAAATATGCATATAATTAACAATTACTGAGACTAAGGCATGAAATAATATGATATAACAGGACTGAGTATATGAAATCAAATAATCAAAAAATGAGACAGTAATATACGACCACTCGGGTCTCAGCATTTTCGGCGTGAAGTCTTAGCATTTGTACTTAACATGATTCCTAACATGTTCACATTTACCACATTAATAAACATGCGGATATCAATCCATAACAACTACTATACGGTGCCATGGGATGATCCAGGCCACAAATACTCAGTGCACACCCGCACGCCCGTCACTTGGCATGTGCGTCACCTCAATTATAGTCATATAGCATATAGTTCAGGGTTTCGAACCCTCATAATCAAGTTTGGAAACGTTACTTACCTCAAACCCGGCTAAAATACTAGCCCACAGTTCCCTTTCCTTTAGACACGGCCTCCGTATTCTCCGAATCTACCAAAAATCAGATTCAAATCATTATTATATGCCAAGAAACGAAACCTTTTCGAAATTTATCAAATTTACCCAAAAATCCCGAAATTGGCCTAACCCAACCCCGGGCCCACATCTCGGAATCCAATAAAATTTGCATCACAAGAGTCGTCATCCTCCCACGAGTCTATACATATCAAGAACATGAAAATCGGACCACAATTGCCCCTTCAATTACTCAATTAAAGTCTTCAATTTCCCATGCCCTAACTTCCCCAAATTTCAGGTTTAATTGCTTAGGAAATAACATTGAATCAAGTTTTAAAGTCAAGAATCTTACCTCCAAGTGTTTCTCTTTGATTCCCTCTTAAATCCCTCTCAAAAGCTTCAAAAATCACTCAACAATGGTGAAAAATGGCTAAAGGTCGTGGATATGACCTTTTAAATACACTGCCCAGAAACACCCAATGCGAACGCGGCATAACCCTCGCGTTTGCGTAGGCTAAATAAGCCAGCTCCCAAAATACTCAGTGCGAACGCGACCCAGGGTACGCAAATGCGGAGCTTCCCCCACTAGACCCCATGCGAACGCGTCCCTCAAACGCGAACGCATAGAAGAAAAGAGGCCTGGGGTCCCCAGTTACTGATGCCCTATGCGAACGCATCCCCACACCCGCGTTGGCGTAGCATACACTCCCAGACCCATCGCGTTCAAATCCCCCAAGTCGCGAACGCATAGCACATTTCCCCACCTCCCCCTATTTACTCATCGCGAACGCGGTACCCCACCGCGAAAGCATAGAACAGTTTTCTCTGCAACAAAACTAGAAAAAATCTGCCAATTTTAAGGTCCGAAATTTGATCCGTTAATCACCCGAAACTCACCTGAGACCCTCGGGACCTCAACAAAATATGCCAACACATCCCCCGACACCATTCAAACTTAGTCGAGCCTTCGAAACACCCAAAACCACGCCAAAACACCAAGATCGCATCGAATTCAAGCCTATGAACTTTGAGCTTTCTAAATTTCGCCAATGATGCCGAAACCAACCAAAACACGTCCGAATGACCTGAAAATTTGCACACACATCCAACATGACACTACGAACCTGCCCAAACTTCTGAAATTCCATTCCGACTTCGATAGCCTACTTTTCACTACCGACCGAAAATTGCAAAAAACTTAATTTCGCCAATTCAAGCCTAATTCTACTCCAGACCTCAAAACCACGTTCCGAACACACTCCTAAGTCCCAAAGCACCTACCGAAGCTATCCGAGCTATAAAATCCACATTTTGAGGTTGTTTACCTATAAGTCAACTCCTAGTGAACTTTTTCAACTATAAAGCCAATCCAAGAGACTAAGTGTCTCATTTCTCACTACGACCACTCCGAACCCGAAACAACCGGCCCAACACATCATAATTAAGTTAATTAACACATGAAAAATCCGAAACAAGGAAAACGGGGCTAACCTCACGGAACGACCGACCGGCTCGTTACATTCTCCCCCAGTTAAACATATGTTCGTCCTCGAACGTGCCTAGGGTTGTTCCAAATACCACTAAAATTGCCGTGTAACCTGCCATGCACATACTCGGAGGTGATCCCACGTCACCCAATCCCATATAGATCCAATAGCACAACACAGTTGAAATTTCGAAATCCAACCTGACCCATAAACCTTAGAACCAATTTTCCACTTCTGAAATAATTTACGAGATCAAAATTCCACAACTATAAACTGAGTAAGTCTGAACACGCTGTGTCAAACCATATCCGTAACCCAGATGTAATCACATAATATACCACATGACTCAAACACTCATAGTGATAACTCCTAATCACAATAGCTGCTCAACAAAACCCAATACCGGTACATAACCTCTTATCAAGAAATGCCTCGCTCTAACACTTTCATGTACAACCGATGATGAAAGAAACACGTAGAAACTAGCAACCATTCGTTCGATCAGCCAGTCATGGAGCTCCCCCTTTCTCCAACAGAAACTATAGCAGATTTCTAAGCTAACTTCTTATATCATCCTTCCAACCATGTTGTAGTCAACTCTGGTAGTATTCATTCTAGGCCCAATGACCTCTTCTCGTCCAACATGACCACTCTGAAGACATGACGCATCAATACAATCCAAATCCATAACCTGTGCAACTCGTGCACTCAATAGTAATATCCCACGAACTCAAATCATAGAAAAGATTCACACGAGAGGACTATCCCTCCATTAACAATTACCATCACAACACCATTCTAAGAGCCTGCCACACATCGTAAAACCAAAACACACGAATCTGACACCAAGGATCATACCTCCACATAACTCCACTACAATGAGTAATCCCATCCAAATGCTGGTCCACATGAAATACTTCAAGCCACCTTGCTCAAAATCAATAACCACGCAAAATTCGATATCCAGTACTAAAAGTGCATTACCATAACCACGGGGGAATTGGACGATACCATTCCACACGAATCAGAAAGAACATAACCAATACGTCTCAATCCCGCAATACCCAATTACTTACCTTACTCAAATCTTGCTATAAAGCCCAAATAAATCCGCATCATATGTGCATATAACCAACAATCACCACTCCTCGCAACACCGAAGAGTAACTCATAGATCACTCCAGAATATGTATAAACTCAATGACAATCGAATGGTACATCCCTCAACAAT
This sequence comes from Nicotiana knightiana, assembly GCA_005239525.1. Classification (NCBI taxonomy): domain Eukaryota; kingdom Viridiplantae; phylum Streptophyta; class Magnoliopsida; order Solanales; family Solanaceae; genus Nicotiana; species Nicotiana knightiana. The sequence goes on from ML369093.1 coordinate 23,251, forward strand.
AGAAACTCAGAGTCAATAATTTCGACCCGGTGCAGAACACATACCCATAATGGCCTACCAATGAACTCTAAATCAACTCTGGTCACCCGCGACAGATAGATAACTCTCTCTGAAAGTTCACAATGACTGAATCATGGCACATACTAATATCTGACTAGCTTTGCTCACATCTTCACAATCCACAACCACAAAATAACCTCTTTATGAGAACTCTCAAGCTCAAAGTCCGTGAAGTGCGTGAATCGCCATATCTAATCCCAACTCCACCGCTCGAATATATAACACACCCCTAATTCTCAATCATTCCACGAGGGATACCCCTATAATTCTTCCGTGTCACTAAGCAACCTTGAATATCAGCAGTCGATCCAACAAGAGAGCATCACATTACCAATGAAGCACCCTCAACTCCACACATTGCCCCTTTCTGAAATGTATACCTTCATCAATCCACCCAATAGATATCATTTACTTAGTCATTTGAAACTGCCAATGTTGCCTAAGAATTTTGACCTTCCTTCCAGAACTAAACCGTGACCTCACACATGCAAATCCCCACTCTACACAATGTACCGCATACACCATGCCATCCTATGATAAATATGGGAACTTCATAACCCCTTCCGAGCCATAAGCAACTATGTACCCAACTAGCCAAGAACTTACATTTGATCCCATCAAGAAGCAAAATCACTATACCTCTCATGCTCCTCACGCCAGTAGAAAATACACATCTCTAACCTTGGTAGAAACCATCAGGAACTATTCGAATCCCATTTGTACAACACCAAACTGTCGGAACTGAATCTTTCTAACTCAACCATGCTACGCATGTCACTAACACCAAGAGCATTGCTACGAAACACATGTAGAAACTCATTTCCTCATAACCACCCAAAGAACTAATCATATCCCTTACCATGCCGATCCGACCTACTACAAAGCTGTCCTATTTATCCAATTTCCTTCTGACTTACCCTCGAATTGATAATTCTCCTTGTCATAATATCGCAATTCTCAACCTAGACTCACCACAAGAGACCCAAGCATAAGACCATACAGTCTAAAGCTCATAAGCCGTTGAATACTCTCTAGAATATCCCCAGAAGCACCACATTCAAAATACTTACCCTGAAGAGACTTCTTGCAAATCTAACGCCATTACCTTCACCTTCCTGATACTGGTATAAAGAATCCATGATAATGTAGAAATGTCACAAGTATCGACACCCTCCAATGTAGACCTCAGTTTCTAGCCAAATACACATCCTGAAGATTCCCAATTGTTACGTATAACCTTGAATCCATCAGATCCATTCTCGAGAGTCATCCACTCTACACAAATCTTGATTACACCGATCAAGAAGACAGAACGACCTGACCTCGTTTGCACAGCAAAATACTAGGAAAGTAATCCACACACTTGAAGCAACAAGCAAAGTCATACACTGCACTCACTACACCTTTTACAATTACAACTCAATCATTCAATAGAACTCACCTACCCATAGAGTACATTACAACTTGTATCGAAGAATTTCCATTACTCGAGTCATTCCCAGACTCCATCTCTGCAGGTCATAACTGATTCACCAATATACCTTGAACCGAAACCAATACAGCACATAATCGTACAATCAACTTTTCATTAACAGACTCCCCACTTGGCTCAAAGGCAAAGATCCAGGCAAACAATAACCCACAATACCCATACGCTATCACTGCCACCATACTGCAGTGAGATTCACTAAATCCTTCATAAGCTCATATGACACAAAACGTCTAGTATCTCAAATCGTATGCAAATCTCGCATTCCCCATTGTAATGGTCACGCCAACTCCCACAAGCAATCTAAACTCAAATTGCAACATATATCAATTACTGATAAAAGAGGACTTGCTAAAAAGACCACCTAAGGATCATACAACCTCAGGACACCCCGCGGGAAATAGCCCAGCCCGCTTAGCCTCAAATTGTTCCCTCTCTATACCCTTCCAAAAATCGTAGCTATTACGCAATCACTTTATCCTTCTGCATCTAAACACAACCAACGCCTACCCTCGAGGCATCACAATATGCGGCATAAGAACCTGAAGATGATGGCCAAACTAACACTGGAGTTGTGGTCAAAGAAATCTTGAGCTTCTGGAAGCTCTACCCATACTCGTCTGACCACATGGATACCCTCACTGGACATCACGTGTCCCAAGAATGCGAATGGACTAGCCAAAATTCACACTCGGAGAACTTTGCATAAGGCTTCTCCTCCCTCAATCTCTGCAATACAAATCTCAAATACTGAGCATGCTCCTCCTGGCCACGAGAATATATCAATGAACACAATATAAGGGAATCCAAGTACGGCTGAAACACGATGTTCATCAAATGTATGAATACTGCTGGGGCATTGGTCAGCCCAAAAAAACATCACCATGAACTCATAACACAACAGAAAGATCCACTTCACTCCACTGAACAACATGAGAGGTCTTCCAATACACTCACAACTCGAGGCCATATGCCAACTCCAGACAAAAGTCAAATACTCAATAGTTCTTGCTACATATCCAGCCAATCCTTTTTTGTCACAATCAAGGAACTTGAACACATCTCGTCATCAAATCACACTCGCCACATAGTCATCTAGTCACAAAATCCCATCAATAAGGACATAAAACATATAAGTCCCAAATGCACGTGCTCACACAATCGAAATCTCAGCACTCAAGCCACAGACAAAATCCAGCCTCAAGTCCTCCAGACTAGCCCATTGTCCACATGCTAAAATCACATCTCGCACCACACTCGTGAAAGACACAAGTTGTCGATGCACAGCTGATACCGAACATTCACGTGCGTGTTCGAACACATGAAAGGAATTCAAAGAGTTACGTTTTAGGTCGAATTAATGGATTCGCACGACAAGAATTCAAGAAGGTGAGATTTCTCCTAAGTGTTCTGCAACCTCTCGAAGATACGTACAGACGTCTCCGTACCGATCCACAAGACTCTGCTAAACCTGCTCATGACTGGTGAGACCTATTTAACCTAGAGCTCTTATACCAACTTGTCACGACCCCAAAAACACCCGGTCGTGATGGCGCCTGTCGTGAAATCAGGAAAGCCACACATTTCATTTATTAAAATTTATTTTTAGTAAAATCACCACATTTACAACAAGAGTCTCGCATTTATAAAGCATCTAAGATTTGGACATCATTAATAACATGAATAAAAGAACCCCGATCCCAGATCTAGTGTCACCGAGTCATGAGCTACTACAACGTAAGAATGTCAAAATACAAACTAGACAACATAGTCTGAAATAATAAAAGTGCAACAGGAAGATAGAGAAGGAGAAGGCGAGGCTGCGATCGCCGGCTACTACCTCGATGACTCTGAAAGAAACTCTGACAGCCGCTCAGCAACCACTACCGGGTCCCGATATACCTGGATCTGCACACGAGGTGCAGGGGGTAACGTGAGTACACCAACTCAGAAGTAACGAACCCAGACTATGGGCTGAGAGGTAGTGACGGCTCAATAATTAAAATCATCAGCGTACAAAATTTAGGCATGTTCACAGTTTACCAGAAAATAACAATAGAATATGCTAGATATATCTCAATATGCTCTACATGCCAACATGTCACAGTGTGAAAATGCACATAGTGCTCACAACTCTCCCACATAAGTCCACCCAGTACTATATATGGCTCCCAGGCCCAGGGAAGTTCCATCCCAAAATATGTATAAACACTGGTGACCGTAGTCACTCAGTACTTAGTAAAAGGCCAGTCCAGCCCCACAGAGAAGATCCATCTCCGGAATACAACGCTCGGACAAAGTCCATGTCCAGGGAAGATCCATCCCTCACATAACATCAGCTTCGGACAAGATCAATGTCCAGGGAAGATCCATCCCTCAATATCAATGCGCTCACTGGGGTGTAATGACTTCGGAGGGGCCCTATTGGCCCAAGCTCTATATCAAGCCAACGAAGGCATGATTAAAGTATCATTGCATTGTGCAGTCTGATCTCATAACTGTCTCAACAACAGGATCTCGGCCTCACTCAGTCATTACTCTCCAGTCTCACTCATATGGCTCACAGATGTATCAATCAACCCAAAACAATGATAAATATGCATATAATTAACAATTACTGAGACTAAGGCATGAAATAATATACTATAACAGGATTGAGTATATGAAATCAAATAATCACAAATATGAGATAGTAATATACGACCACTCAGGTCTCAGCATTTTCGGCGTGAAGTCTTAGCATTTGTACTTAACATGATTCCTAACATGTTCACATTTACCACATTAATAAACATGCGGATATCAATCCATAATAACTACTATACGGTGACATGGGATGAGCCAGGCCACAAATACTCAGTGCACGCCCGCACGCCCGCACGCCCGTCACTTGGCATGTGTGTCACCTCAATTATAGTCATATATCATATAGTTCGGGGTTTCGAACCCTCAGAACCAAGTTTGGAAACGTTACTTACCTCAAAACTGGTTAAAATCCTAGCCCGCAGTGCCCTTGCCTCTAGACTCGGCCTCCGAATGCTCCGAATCTACCAAAAATCAGATTCATATCATTATTATATGCCAAGGAACGAAGCCCTTTCGAAATTTATCAAAATTAACCAAAAATCACGAAATTGGCCAAACCCGACCCCCGGGCCCAAGTCTCGAAATCCGATAAAATTTACATCACAAGAATCCTCATCCTCCCACGAGTCGATACATACAAGAACATCAAAATCGGACCACAATTGCCCCTTCAATTAAAGTCTCCAATTTTTCATGCCCTAACTTCCCGAAATTTTAGGTTTAATTGCTTAGGAAATAACATAGAATCAAGTTTTGAAGTCAAGAATCTTACCTCCAAGTGTTTCTCTTTGATTCCCTCTTAAATCCCTCTCAAAAGCTTCAAAAATCGCTGAACAATGGTGAAAAATGGCTAAAGATCGCGGATATGGCCTTTTAAATACGCTGCCAAGAAACACCCTATGCGAACGCGGCATAACCGTCATGTTCGCGTAGGCTAAATAAGCCAGCTACGAAAATACTCAGTTCGAACGCGACCCAGGGTACGTCGAACGTGGATCTTCACACACTGAACCCCACGCGAACGCGCCCCTCAAACGCGAACGCGTAGAAGAAAGAGGCTTGGGGTCCCCAGCTACTGATGCCCTATGCGAACACATCCCCACAACCGCGTTCGCGTAGCATACACTCCCAGACCCATCGCGTTCGCATCCCCCATGTCACGAACGCATAGAACATTTCCCCAGCTCCCCCCATTACTCATCACGAACGCGGTACCCCACCGCGAAAGCATAGAACAATTTTCTCTACAACAACACCAGAAAAAATCTGCCAAGTTTAAGGTCCAAAATATGATCCGTTAACCACCCGAGGCCCTCGGGACCTCAACCAAACATACCAACACATCCCCCGACACCATTCAGACTTAGTCAAGCCTTCGAAACACCCAAAACCACGCCAAAACACAAAGATCACATCGAATTCAAGCCTATGAACTTTGAGATTTCTAAATTTTGCCAATGATGCCGAAACCAACCAAAACACGTCTGAATGACCTGAAAATTTGCACACACATCCAAACTGACACTTCGAACCTGATCAAACTTCCAGAATTTCATTCTGACCCTGATAGCCTACTTTCCACTGCCGACCGGAAATCGCCAAAAACTCAATTTCGCCAATTCAATCCTAATTCTACTCCAGACTTCAAAACCACGTTCTGAACACACTCCTAAGTCCCAAATCACCTAAAGAAGCTATCCGAGCTATAAAATCCACATTCCAAGGTTGTTTACTATAAGTCAACTCTTCCAACTATAAAGCCAATCCAGGAGACTAAGTGTCTCATTTCTCACTACGACCATTCCGAACCAGAACCAACCGGCCAAACACATAATATTTAAGTTAATTTTTCACATGAAAAATCTGAAACAAGGAAAACGGGGCTAACCTCACGGAACGACCGACCGGGTCTTTACATTTTCCAGGCGGGATTCTAAACTTAAAGAAAGATAAAGACACTTCTAACTAGGGAGACTGCCTAGGAGGCACAGTTCTTCGAAGCTAGGGAAGATGCCTAGGAGGTAATGGTCTTCTCAACTAGGGGAATGTCTACGAGGTAAAAACCTTCTCAAATAGCCTTTGTGCTGACAAAATCTGGGCATGACACCTGAAAGTTTCAAGCTTCCAAGCTTTGATTTGGACATAGTCTTCGTCCATGTTCCAAACAAAGAAAAATTGTGAGTTTAAACATGGTGGTTGGTTTGTGGCCTTGACTTTGAGGGTGATTGCTCATGTACTTGCCATGATTAACCTTGGTTTCGACTTGGAAGTCCTTACTTGCTATTGGCTAACCATTTTTCTGTCAAGCCTTACCACAGAAAACGACTCTGATCTATTCGAGCCCTATACCATTTTTCTGTTGCATTTTGCTCATGAATTGACATTTCTGAACCGTTTCATTTCACATGAATCCGAAAGCACGTCAATTGTTATCAATTCAGTGCGCATACTATTTTTTCCTGACTTATGCCGCTTTGATGTGCTAGCCAGATTCCACTTTGTGCAATTGGAAAGCTGGTAGCAAATTTTAAAGTCATTTCTCTTTTGTTCGGACTCAAAAGAGGACTTGAACAAATCAAGATGAACAGAGTAAGAGACAATTGAAAGAGAAGATATCTAATAAGAAAATTACAAAGTAGAAACTTATCAGATGTGGATATCAACTCTAATGACCATAACATGCATTTTTGGATTAAGTGGCCTAATCTGTCAAGCAAGTCTAATGTTCAATTCTTGTTATACCTCTTCGCCGTGAAATTGGTCTTCAATGCTCCGATTATCCTATCTGATTCAAGATCCTATTCGACTTGTAGTGCCCGAAGGATTTTGACCATCAAGCCTCTCTCATTTTGCTCTTTCTCTCAACTAATCGTCGCCTTACAATGCCTGTGAGAATTTTCACCAATAAGACTCTCTCATCTTGTTCTTTTCTTCTTATTTTCTCTGATTCTGCAGATGGCAAGGCATTGACCATAGTACAAACATCATATGCTCCTGGCATGTCTAGCTCGGCACTCCCAAAGATTATATGGGAGGTCTTTTTTGGACTGTAATATGGGTTTTGGACGGGGTTAGAAAAAAAGGATATCATAAGGCTCAAAATAATTAAAATAACATGGTTAATTTATTTACAACTTTTGGAATCCATTTTAAAACTTTGCCCCAATTTCTAAAATAATAGAATTTGATTTTTTTTTCTTCTTTTTTTTTTTAGATGGAATTTCTAAGAGAAATTATCCCACTCTTGACTTCGTGAGATTATGAAATATTTTATTTGGTGTGACCGAACCGTAAGGCTGCCTACATATATTGTGGTGACAAGAATCAGGTCGAATGTAGTTCAAAAGACTACTTTTTGTTGTTGCTATTTTTCCTTCTTCTTTTTTTCTTTTCTCTTTTTTTTCTTTTTGAATTTTTCTTTTGGAATGAACTTTCTAAAACAAACCTATGGGGACATGGACTTTTTTTTTATGACTCTAACTTGATTCCAAAAGAGGGGAGGTCAAAGAAAGTAGCACATGCTCAAAAGTGTACCGAAGAGTATAAAGTGTTTGGGTAGCTGAAAGAGGCCCTCCCCATCTCTGAAAATGCCAAGTACAATACATGCAACTTGAGGAGCAAAAATGAAAATCATGCACAACATTTCTTTTGCAGCATCGGCATTGATATCACATATATGCCCTCCATCTCTTTATAATGCCTTGTAAAGTACAGAACTCTTGTTGGGTGATTTTTCTTTGTAATGGACACCCTCCGCCAGTTTGGGACAAACTCCCTTGGCTTTATCTTGTAACTTGAGGTGCACTTGAACTCAAATTTGTTTGCTTCAACTATCTGGGACGGACTCTCTTGTAACAAATTTTTGTCGTCCTATTAACTTCCCAAACTATTTGCCCCAGTTTCACACAATTCGGGCTTTAAATGATCTCCAAATGTTCAAATCTTTACTTATTTCCCTCAAATGTCCCTATCATCTTCAAAATTGTTTCATCGCTTTATGATTAGACTAACTTTTAAGACCAGACTGAGAATTACGCGTGCATGTCATGTCACTAAAGTTATCATCAAAAGAACTATAAAAGCAAAAGAGAACTAAACAAAAACTGACTAGAAATGACAAAAAATAAGAAATTGCATTAGAAAGACGGTGAAAGGGTTTGAACAACAAAACAAGCAAAATAAACTGGGGTTACAACCCTGGAACAAACCTAGGTAACGCTAAACGAGTTACTACGACTAAACGAACTAGACAAAATAAAAGGATAGAAGGGTTTGAGTCACAAGACAATATCCGAATTACAACCCTGAAATAACACAGATAATAGAAATGACAACAAAATAACCACCAAGACTCCTCCCCGGCTAGCCAAGAAAAGGGCGTCTTTCTAATTACCAAGCTCGACATCTTAGCCACTGAGTTTCACATCAATATTATTAAGACCATTACCAATTTAAATCACACTGACCTCCGCACATAGCTTTTGAGTCCTTTTTGCCGACTCGTTCTTAAGATCAAATTCTGAAAACGAGACTGAGAGCATAACTTTGCGGCAAGTGGCCCCCCAAGGAGCTCAGAAGAGTTCTCATATTCCTTTTCAACACAAATCATGACCACCATATGCGTCTCATTATGAACAAGGAATGGACGTTGGCTAGTATCTGCTGCATCTGGATTTTACACGGTAATGTCACCTGCATCAATAAGCTTCTAGACTGCTCTTTTCAGATGCCAACACTTTTCTATGTTGTGCCCTGGGGAATTAGAGCAATATGTTCACCTTTGAGAATGATCAAAATTCTATGGAAGGGGGTTCGCCAGTTTTATCTGAATCGGCTTCAACATGTCCAATTGCCTCAACTTTTGGAACAAACTGGCAATGATTCTCCAATAGGAGTGAAAGACTTTTCTCTTTGTTGCTGGCTTTTTATTTTGTACTCCGACCTAGGTTGGAAACTTTTGTGGGTAGGTGGTTGATATGCTTGTAGGGGTTGGTAATACATTTGTGGAGGTGGTGCAAACCGTTGCGGGTTTTGTAGATGTGGAGCATATGGCGGTGCATTGTGGATAATGTACTAGGAAAACAATGTATGAATTTGGGGATTTTCTAGAGAGAAATAGCATTGAGGAGGATTATCTGGAGTTCGGGGATATTCATGTGGTCGATGTTGAGGTTGAAAGAGTTGAGTAGGAATGCCCACTGGATCTTGTCGTTAGCGGGGCTCAACAACATCAGGAGGGCTATTTTTGGGAAAGGTGGTTGGAGGACGAACGATGGAGCTACTAAGGAGGTTAGGAAAGCTGTGATAAGCGGAAAATTTTGGAGAATATGGTGGATCATTTGACACTATGACCGGAGCTTGGGTAAGGGTAGCATCTAGGAAGCTAGGTGGTGGCAGGGGGGTTTCCTTCTCAGTCATCCAAGCCTGATACATCTGTCATGTGTTGTTTCAAAATCCTTACCTCTTCAACCAACCTAGTGTATTGTTCAACCCATTGCTTTTGGGCACCAGTATCAACCAACTCAATTCTGTTGTCATCTGCCATTGCCTTTTGACTTTATGTTGTAGAGATGAGTTACCAGTTTAAGAACCACAAACCAAATACCCTTCTGCTTAATGAAGATAACAAAGAGGAACAAAATGAAGTCATCGCGTTAGCGTTAGGGCATTTAATAAAAGATAATCTCACATTATGTGCAATGCACCTTATCACAATTATCGGTTCTAAAATGACTTCGAGGGTGCGAAAGTCAACTTGGCATCATCCCAATTTTACTTTTCTTGCCCTTGTCTTCTTCATTTCCCCTCTTGTGCTCCTTGATTTGCTCATTTTCTTTCCTCTCTTTCTATTTCTGATTATCACTATTTTTTTTCCTCTCATTTCTCACATCCAATAACTTCATCTATTTTTTTTCTTTTTCCTTTTTTTTAATTTCAAAACGATTCGATCGAACCCTATGTAGGTTGCCTATATGGAGACATGAATCAGATCTTGCGTAGTTCGTGAAGATCAGGAATAAAGTAAATAAGCTAACTCTTTTTTTTGGATTTTGAATTTTTTTTTTTTTGGGTGGGGGAGGGAGGGATTCGAAAGAAAAACCTCTAAAGAAAAAAGAAAATATTTTTGGATTTTTGGACTTTTATGTTAAAATTATGAAAGAAAGACTTCTAAAGCAAAAGAAAATATTTTTGAATCTTGAATTTTCTTTTCAATTTTCGAAAGAAAAACTTTTGAAAAAAGAATGAATTTTTTTTTGGATTTTTAGAAGAAATTAAAATAAAATACTTTTGGATTTTTAAAAATTGGGGCCGGAACTGATGAGATTTGCCTACGTATCTTACATCCGATGAGAATCAGACCTGCGTAGTTCGGCTAGTTTTGACGGAACAGGGGAAACATGACTTTTGAAACCATTGGCTTATTTTCTCTCTTTTTTTTGGGAAAATTTCGGTAGAGTTTCGGATTTTAAATACCTACCTCACACTCTTATTTTTTCTTTTTTCTTTTTTCTTTTTTCTTTTTTCTTTTTTGATTTCCTTCCCTATTCTAGAAGTCGGTCAACATGCAAGCCGAAATAAACAAATGCGCAAGTAGCACGTAAGATGCATTATGATGGTCTTTTAATTTGGGTACACCCGTCCTAGACGGAGCTAACCCCTGTGTTGAGTCCCAAATTCAAATGCACGTGATGCAAATAAATGTTCCTACTAGGAATCCCGCATTAGGCTATGTTATTCTAAGCTAAAGTCCTGGTGTATTGTTCTAGACATGGCTTACCCAAGCTGACAACTCGAGTCGGGAGAGGGGGGCGGCGTACTGGGAATACAGAAGTTTCACCGGCTTTGCAACTTGTCCAATCCTTGTTCTAAAATTATGATATGACTCTAACAGAAAAGAAGCCACGCGAAGTGCACGCTTCCTGGAAGATTTATAAGACTCGGAGAGAAGAAGGGTTTTCGTAACAGTTTGTATAGAATTCACACAATATCAAAGCAGTAAAAGCGGCATTTAGCACATTAGGCTCAAACACGTAAAAAAATCAGACAATCATGAAAGTCAATTATAACAGCTATTCTAAGCTCGAATTATGAACCTTGAACTAGAGATTCTGGGTTCTTGTCCCCGGCAGCTAGAGCTGTCACACCTCCTTTTTTTCGAGGGGATTAAGGAATTTTTCCAATTGAAGTGACATTATCGAAATGAGATTATTTATTTGTTCAGATTCGCCACTTGGAATTATTTATGCTGTCCCAAGTCACCGGTTTATTTTAAATCTCAAATCGAGGAAATTTGACTCTGTTTAAAGTCTACGAAAACCAGAAGATCGGGTAAGTAATTATGTTAACCCAAGAGAAGGTGTGAGGCACTCCCTAATTTCGTGGTTTTAGCACGGTCTCTCAACTATTAATAATTGTCCTAATTATCTGAGTTATTACATGTTTAAAACCAGTTGTGCATTTTTAATTTTGTAGCCGCTTTTAATAAGATTTTAATTGCTTTTCGGATTTATATAATTTAGTTGAACAAGCCACGATGTCGCGCACTCATTTATTTTTGTACATATTGTGAATTGCTACACGTGAAACGCACCCGCGATTTACTACATGTTTTTTCATTATTATTATTCGAGGTTATAGTCGGGTCACATGAAATGCACACCCAAATTTGGATTTATGCATCATGAATATGCCACGGGAATCGTACCCATAGTCACGATGTTTATTATTAATCGCGCCTATGCAAACTACGATGTTCATAAGTGATTTTGTAAAGCGATTTACAGCAATCAGTTCTCAATCTCTAATTTTCCAAACTAATTAAGCTCTAAATAAAGCCAAATCCTATGAAACGAAGAGTAACCAAATTGAGAGCAGATTCATGATTTTAAAAGTATGAAGGTGCCATGATTTTAAACAAGAACAAATCAATACACAACACATAGAGTAATCAACACTATCACATTTAACTCAAACTCAATCATGATCTAACACAAAATCATATAAAAAATAAAGATTTAGAACGTAAAAGAAAGGAAATGGACCTCTAAATAGATACGCTGACTGTTTTAAAACTTGACAATGCACAGAACCACAATCGTACCTCGACAAGCAAAAGACTGACCGAACCTCGCCGGAAAAACTCGAATCTCGCGGACGAACTCGAACTCTACTCGACCCGGAGAACACCGAAGCTCAAAGAGCTAAACATAACCTTAAGAAAGAATCAGCTCAGAGAAGCTTTATCAATCAACTTGGAAAATAGTAAGAATCTGAAAAGTATTCAATTGGTAGTGTATTATAGTACTTAATATCTCAATTCTCGTGATTTGAGCCTAGTGAATTGCTACTGCTTCGTGACCTCCCCTTTTTGCTATTTTAATTCCCAAATTCTCTTAATCACTTATGTTCTATTTCACTCTATCTGTTCCTCTCTATTATATTTGTGTGTGTGTCTCCTTGAATTGAGAGAAAGAGATGGTCCTAAAATCTAAATGGGGGGAAACCGTGGGTCCTTTTTGGAATTGGGGGTGAGGCCTTAGATTTCCTATTGTGAGTGTGGGGTTGAAGACCTCAAAAATGAGGGGGACGGTTGGTCTTTCTCTATTGAGAAAGAATATGGAGATTTTCCATTTTTGGAAGTCCAGTCGATTTCCCCTTTATCTATTTTTTGCTTGTTTGTTGCGGCTGAAGTGGGGAATTAGCTTAGGGTTTTTGGGTGTCAATTTGGTTTTTATATGGTAGTGGGGAGTGAGTATTGGCCCTTGGATGAAAGTAGATCAATTGTTATGATTAAGAGAGGGGTTTGATGGGTGAGAAAAGGGTTTGGGCTAAAAGGGATTGGGAAGAATGGGTCTTTGTCTTGTTGGGCTACTAAAATTCGAAATTGAGCTCTCAATTAGCCAAATTTAATTCTTTCTCATTGAACAAAAATAAAAATAAAAATACTACCAAAATATACTAATTAATCTTAGCTAATAAGAATAAATATTAAAGTGAATTATATATTAAAATGAAAATACTTTTGGTATTTTTTAAATGTTATAAAAAGGTAGAGAAAAATATGCTAGAGTAATGGTAAAAATTAAAATTTTAAAAATTGTGCGGGTCAAAAATTACGTGCTTACACCACATAGTGTCTACGGAGCCTCTAAAGATACAAAAGAGAGTAAATATGGTGCCGGCAACAAGGCCCCGTCTGTACCTCAAAAGTGAAAACAATATAAACAAAAGATACAATACATGATCCCAGAATGAAGTGGGGCTCACCGAGTTCGCTGGGAAGAGGATGCACCATTTTATGTGATCAACATTGTCTGCTACGGAACCACCTGCATCCATTTAAAGATGCAGCGCCCCGGCAAAAGGGACGTTAGTACTGTTGAATAGTACTAGTATGTAAACTAAATACTATCTCAATAAAATGAATAGTAGTAGAGGGAAAACAGTCAAGAATGCAATATAAGTTTCAAATAACACTAAAACATCAAGTTAAGGATCACATAGATTTTTAAGTCAATTTTCACATTATTAGGTTGGGTGGTTTCTTAGTGCCAATATGCCACAATCCACAATACCACCATGAGACATCAACCATATCCACAATTTTAATTATCACTTCCAGCATAGTTACCACCATATGTGCGGCATGGAATTCGATCACGGCCTGATCGGCTAGGTCATCTCATTTGAGACATCACCCCTTTCAGTCAATCATCTCACTTCATATTTCTTTCCCATCTTTTTAATACATTGGCACGAGTGGCATCAATTATAAAGTCATTCTTGGCACTTGGTCGTATTTCATAATTTAAGTTTCTCTTTTTCACATTCAAATATCATTATCATAAACAAAAATAAGACCTATCATGTAAGGCATTAATGCACATATGGGAAAACTTGGGAATCCTAAGCACATAGAGGCTTTTCACATAATTTGGCATAACAATCTTTATTCAATTTTTGACATGAGGTCTTAGCATTTCTAGTACATATTCCATATTTTGAACACAACCTCACAAGGCAATATGACATGGAAAAGCATTTGGAATAAACATTAAACATATATCCTTCAACACAACACATTAGGAATAATCAATTCTATAATGATCAATTTGAGGACCTACACCAATTACGAACGTCGGGGGAATTCGATTCTGTGAAGAACGGGATTTAGACAACATACCTCAATTGAGCTTCTTAAAACTCTAAGATGTTCTGGAATATTAGCAACTTTAATCTATTTTAGTAGTATAACAAAATTGAACCAGAAATTAAGAAAACGATAATGATTCTAGCTCACTTGAGCATTCTATCAAACACTGTGTGTGTATTAAGGTTGCGAGGCTTGCAACCCACTCTTTACCATTTTAGCCCACAATCCTTCTACACTCTTTCATCTCACATGCATGCAAGATAAACAACTCTCATCCCCATGAACTATCTTACTAATTTTCCGTTCTAGTTATAGTTCGAAATTAAGAGTTTGGGTGATAGAATCTTACCTCTTAGGATGAAGACCTAGGGTGCTTCCCTTGATAATCTTCAAAGTTTTAAGAAATAATTTAAGAGTAATTTGGTGAAGATCACTTTCTCCCTCTAGGGATCTCTCTCTCACTCTAAAGTATCAGGTTTTGCTCAAAAATGTTCCCTTACATCTATTTTCATGAGGTAGGACCGGATTTTAAGAAATCAAAAATGAAGCTCCATAATAGGTTCTGCGGCCGCATATGCGACCGCATAATGATTCTGCGGTCCGCAAAGTGACCGCGAAAAATGGCCCTGGGAACTGCGTTGGCCTGCTTCACTCTGCGGCCGTTATGCGGCCCACAGACATGTTGTGCGGTCGCATAATGCGCCGCAGAACCTCCCTTCGCAAAATTCTAAGGATTATTATGCGACTAAAGTGCGGCCCGTGAAATAGTTATGCGGTCGCATGGCCGCGACATTGACTTCAAAATTGGCCAAAAGGCTGCTTCATTCTGCGGTCATTCTGCGGCCTGCAGAGCGATTATGCGGCCGCATAATAGGCCACAAAAATGCCTATTTCTATATAATATTTTCCTTCAACTTCCCAGCGCACTGTTCAATCCAAAAAGTCCAAACCGCGACTATTAACCCTACGCCTACTCCGGCATCACGGAATCTCGATTTTTAGAAAAACATTTACGGGGCCTTACAGGAGCCTTAGATTTGGTTGCATTTTGATATTCCCCACTTATTCTAGGGCCACCATTGCTAGGCTGGCCCCGTTTGTATCCCGCTCATACAGGCGGTTGAGGCCTATCCTTCCGAGTTTCCACTTGATAGTCCCCAAGGCATTCCGTTGCTTGGATCGCCTTGGGTAGGGTATCTACCCTTTGTCTTTGCAGCTCCATACGGGCATAAGGTTTCAACCCTTCCAGGAATGTGAAGAGTTGTCTTTTTCTCACATGTCATGTATGTTCAGCATGAGCGCAGAGAATTCTCACACGTAATCCCGCACTAATTTGGTCTGGTGGAGCTCCCATAGCTTTCTCCTTGCATTGTACTCAACATTTACGGGGAAGAATTGTAGGCGTATGGCTGCCTTCAGCTCTGCCCATGTCTCTGGAGCATATTCACCGGCCCTGGTGGCTTTGTACTTCACCCGCCACTAGAGTTTAGCATCACCTTGAAGATACATGGCAGCAGTTGCTACCTTCTTAGCTTCTTCTAGGCCCCCCACAGCATCGAAGTATTGTTCAATGTCGAAGATGAAGTTTTTCACTTCTTTAGCATTCCGAGCTCCACTGTATAGCTTTGGCTCAGGAATTTTCAGTTTTTGTTCCACGGGGGCGAGGTTCACAACACCCTCGATTTGGTTTCCACCTCCTCGAAGCAGGCCTTGGAAAGCAGCATTGACAACATTGAGCTGGCTTGTCAAGTTGTCCATAGTTTGTTGCATAGCAGTCACCATGTCTGCCTCTTGTGCCCTTTAGGCTAAATACTCAGCACGCTCCTGTTGGAGGTCCTCGAATTTACCAAAACTTTCAAGCTGCCTTTGTGGCTACTATTTGCTGGTCTCCTTTAGTGTCTCAACTAATGTTTTCTATGTCAATTTCGGCCTGGAGTATTCTGCGGTCCAGGTCGTCCAACCTTTGCACTAGGCTGGTTCTTTGTTCAGGCACCATATCCACGATGGGCCATAATACGTCAATTGTCTCTTCAAGGGCCACAATGTGGTCCCCGTGATTCACCATGGTCAGAAATGGTGGTAATGGCAATGTGTTTCCTCGTTCGATGTTGAGCCTAGGCTCTGAAACCAACTGTTATATGGCGCCTTGCTTAGATTCCTTGGAAGGGCGACGTAAGGCTAAGCAACTGATGTCAGTGCAGTTACTATCCGCCAATTGAGGTCCCCTCCATACGCTAAACGAGATTATCAGTGACATACGTGAAAGCCAATGTCAAGAGAAATTGAGATGAGAATCGAGAATGAAAGAAAGCTTGATTGTATTAATAAAAGTTATTACAGAAAATAAACACGGTGTCGAGGGGGAGAGACACCAGTACAAAGAATTGTGTGCTTTCTAGAAAGTTTGATTGCTTGATCCCCCCTAATAGTGCTTAAAAAAATAAACAGAAGTTACAAGACTTGACCTAAGTTAGAGGAACATAATGGAAATACATGAAATAAAACTACTCTATAACAACAATGAAAAGGACTTAATTCTCTACAAGGTAGAAACAAGTCTGTTGTCAGCAACCTTGTCTTTGGCATCACGATCCTTCGCGCAGCGCTGTTGGTATCTACCTGCGGCTGGGTGCTGGCGAGGGATATCGGTGGGGCGACAGAGGCACATACGCTCTTGTTGTTTGGCACAGCCAAGACCACGGGGTCGTCCGTGGCGCTAGGCGTTAAGAGGCTTGGCATGACGCCACGGGGCGCATCCAAGGGGTCATGGAGCATGGATGGAAAGCCGCCCATGACAGTTCGTTCGAATTTATTAGTCGCCACTAAATATCGTCACTGAAAATCTATTTTCTGCGGAAGGCAATTGAGCAATTTTATACAATAGAGGGCAAATTTGGCCCTTTTCCTTTTCACAAATTCCAGCATCTTCATCTTTATTCTCCATATAATAACCATGCCTTTTTGTAGCATTATTGTAGTGGTATGATCTGTTAGATCGTAAGCATAAGTGGGTTACTGAATTTGGAAAAATTGTTTGGTAGGGGCAAAGACCGAGCCGGATGAAATCTCGGTGGAGTTTTAGAAGAGTGTGGGCAAGGCAGGCTTGGAGTGGCTTGCTAGGTTATTTAATGTCATTTTTGGAACGAATAAGATGCCCGAAGAGTGGAGGTGGAGCACGATGGTTCCTGTATATAAGAACAAGGGTGATATCCAAAATTGCAATAACTATCGGGATATCAAGCTGCTTAGCCATACTATGAAAGTATGGGAGAGAGTGGTAGAGTTAAGGGTGAGGAGAAGTGTGTCTATTTTCGAGAACCAGTTTGAGTTTATGCCAGGGCGTTCAACTATAGAAGCCATCCACCTTGTTAGGAAATTGATGGAGTAGTATAGGGAGAGGAAGAAGGACTTGCATATGGTGTTCACCGACTTAGAAAAGGCGTACGATAAAGTTTCGAGGGAGGTTTTGTGGAGATATTTGGAGGCTAGAGGTATACATGTTGCCCATGTTTGGTGATTAAGGACATGTATGATGAAGCAAATACCCGAGTGAGGATGGTGGGTGGGAACTCGGACCATTTTCCGGTTACGATGGGTTGCATCAGGGGTCGACACTCAGCCTTTTTTTGTTTTCCCTGGCGATGGACTTACTAACACGTCACATCCAATGAGAGGTGTCGTGGTGCATGCTATTTGCAGATGATATTGTATTGATTGACGACACGCGAGGCGGTGTGAATGCGCAGTTAGAGGTATGGAGGAAAACACTGGAGTCTAAAGGTTTCAAGTTGAGCAGGACCAAGACAGAATACTTGGAGTGTAAGTTCAGTGGTGAAACTCAAGGAGGGGAAGGGGATGTGAGGCTAGACTCGCAGGTCATCCCTAGGAGAGGAAGTTTTAAGTACCTTGGGTCTATTATTCAGGGGGACCGGGAGATTGATGAAGATGTCACACATCATATTGGGACGGGATGGATGAAATGAAAACTCGCTTCCAGTGTTTTGTATGACAAGAAGGTGCCACTGATACTTAAATGTAAGTTCTACAGAGTGATGGTCAGACCGACGATGTTGTATGGGGATGAGTTTTGGCCAATTAAGATCGCTCATGTCCAGAAGATGAAGGTAGCAGAGATGAGGATGTTGAGATGGATGTGTGGGCGCACCAGATTAGATAGGATTAGAAATGAGGTTATTCGCGACAAGGTGGGTGTGGCCCCTATTGAGGACAAGATGCGGGAAGCGCGGCTTAGGTGGTTTGGTCATGTAAGGAGGAGGAGCATAGACGCCTCGGTGAGAAGGTGTGAGAGGTTGACATTGGAGGGCCTACATAGAGGTAGAGGTAGGCCAAAAAAGAGGTGGGGAGAGGTGATTAACCAAGACATGGCGCAGCTTCAGCTGACCGAGGACATGACCTTTGATAGGAAGGTATGGAGGTCGAAAATTAAGGTAGTAGAGTAGGTAGTCTAGAGTGTTCATAACAGTAGTATTGGAAAGCATTCTCGCTTTCTGTTGGTAGTAGGTTTTTATGACTAACCGTTATTTTTTTCATTGTTGATCACCTACTATCTTGTTGTCTTTTGTTTTACTTTTATATGGCTTTGGTGTTGTCCCTTCTTGTTTATATTTTCATTAATGTGGTGCTTATACTTTTCTGAGCTGAGGGTCTATTGGAAATAGCTTCTCTATCCTCACAAGGTAGGGTTAAAGTTTGTGTACATACTACCCTCCCAGACCCCACAGTGTGCGATAATACTAGGTATGTTGTTGTTATTGTTGTAGCACTGACCTTTGAGCTCTAATACTTACCACTTCTTGAGAAAATAATTTGAGTTTTTTTCGTGTTAAAAACTTATCAAATAATGTCAATGTAGACGACATGAAATTTGAGCTAAGAACTTAATAGGTTTTTTCGGGGCTTTTGTATCTATACCCGCTTTTTGGATCACGTTTTAACTTATATTCACTTTGCAAAAAAAATTGCTTATCCAACTCCATATTTGGAATGTATGAAATACGTATGAACGGAGGATTGATGCGCTCCGAAATATTTTCAACCAAAAAAAAAAAATTACTCTTCTTCCATTTTCCTGAATTTGGAACATTGGGAACTACTTATGTACAACCAATTTGGTGAATCTGAACAAATCTGTTCCTTACAACCCCACATTATTAAAGCAACAGCACCAGGTTCCACATTAGCTAAACAACACCAAAAAAAAAAAAAAGAAAATCAGTGACAATTACAGGAATGAAAATAGAAACTCAATGAATTCATGCACCTTTTGGAATCTCTAAAATAGGAATGTTAATAAATACCTTCCATAGAATGTACACTTTGCTCTTAATTACAGGGCCAGTAACTGAATTTCTCTAAGGACGTTTAAGATTTAGTATGTAAGTAGAAGAAGTAATATTAACCTTTACATAGTATATGTTATCTATAAATCACGGGTTCAAGTCAAGCAGTCACTAATGCTTGCATTAGAGTAGGTTGTCTATTAAATACGATATACTTTATATACCGAATTATCCTTTTATACGGTATAATTTTTTGGCAAAAGATGTACAACCTTTCTCAGGCAGTAACTCCGCCTTTGTATAGGGCTATTGTATTTGACTAAATAATTCTCACAATGTTCTCCACTAAACAACAACGCTTTATATTAATCTCAAACTAGTTATTTGTCATAACTCACTTATTAATTTGACCACTTTTGACCTGATCAAATTTGACCAAACCTGCTCATTTACCACCTCTTTATAATTTAGAAAGTAAGGTAAAAGTCTGATGAATTTCCAATTATGCTTTTTATATGTACAATTAAACCCCTCTATATAACCTATATATCCAGATAATTTTACGCTGGCTGTAGCTCCGCCCCTTATATTGCTTGTACATATTACCAAGTCACTCCTACAATTATCTCCAACTATAAAACAATTATACCTTATATTAGTATCAAACTAGTTGGATCATAACTCACTTATTAATTTGACCATTTTTGGCCTACTCAAGTTTAACCTAACTCGCCCATTTGTCATCTCTTTATGGTCAAGAAAGTAAGGTAAAAGGCTTATGAATGTTCACTTATGCTTTTTATATACTATCAAATCCGGTGCACAAGGCATCCCGCGTTCATGCCGTGTCCGGGGAAGGACCGCACCTCAAGGAGTACATGATGTAGGTAGTCTACCCTAATGCAAGTATTACTGATTGCTTCCACTGCTCGAACCCGTGATCTATAGGTCACGTCACACGGAAATAATTTTACCGTTGCTCCAAGTTCCATTCCATTTATACAATCAACCCCTCCATATAAATTATAGAGATTCAGGAAACCTGTATATATATAGCCTAAACAAAACAGAAAAATATTATTAAGTGGGTTGTGTTTTAATAAAGCAAGAAAGGATATATGAAGATCATGTTGTACTGGCAGCTCAGACACATTGTACGTAATAGGTTTCTCCTATTTTCTTTTTTCTTTTTTCTTCCCTTAATAATCACTTCTATTTTTTTCTGATTTCAGTTTCTTTGGAAGAAGTCAAGACCTTAAGTGAACTCCTCAGAAAATTAAGTTGTTCTATTTGCAATGATGGCTTTATTAGCAAAGTAAATTCCATCATTTCTTTCTTTCTTAATTAAAAAAATTTCCTTTATTATATTTTATGATTTAACATAAATTTGAGTTTGTTACAGGAAGAGTTCCAGCTTGGATTGTTCAGAGATAGCATGAAGCAGTCTCTATTTTCAGACAGGGTAAGCTGAGACGAATTCGGGATTTAAAGTCAGTCAACTCAAATTCGAGGCAGAATTAGGAAGGGGAACTAAAACCCTTTATTAAAAAGTTATTTTGCACGAATAGGGTAAAAATATTTTTTCTTTTATATCTGTTGAATTCTCTTGACATAAGAGAAACATCTAGTATAGTATTAAAGAGGTTCAAAAATTACTTAAATTCATGTTCATATTCATAATGTGTTCTTTTTTTTTTTTAACAGGTGTGGATTTATAGGGTTGGATTTATAGGGGAGATTATGGGGCACGTGAACCCATAGTTTCTTCGCAAAATTAGGTATTTTATGTACATATTTTTTAAAATTGATGTAATATTAGTTGTCGACACTTGGCATCTAAGAAAGCTGAATAGGGATCAATTCTCAGTTAATACATTATTTCCTCCTTTTTTAGTGTGCACCCAGTAACTTTTGCATTTGTCGTAAAAATTATTAAATTATGCACAAATTATTAATTTAGAACACAGTAACTTAAAAGAATTAAAATACTGAATCCATAAATTTTAAATCTTGTCTCCGCCTCTGACGTTAAAGTCTGTTACATATAGATGTTCAAGTTGTTTGACTCCAACAGTGATGGGCTAATAGACTTTGGCAAATTTATCCGTACACTAAGCATCTTCCATCCTGATGCTTCTCAAGCAGAGAAAATTTCTGGTATGAAATTCCAATTAGGTGTTTTTGTGGCATTAGATAAGGCAATGAAATCAGACAGATGTTTTTAACAATGTTGTTCGAAATCTTTAAAAATATTTTCGGGTGTGTGCTGTATTCTCCAAATATACATAGAGAATTTGATACAGAATCAATAATATTTTTGAAAGATCCGAACAACATAAACTGCTACAATTATTGCATTGAGCCCAGTGATTTCTGATGCTGCAGTTGCATTTAAACTGTATGACTTATGGAAAAGAGGGCTCATTGGACGTGAAGAGGTGAATATGCACTACTCCTGTAATACTATAACAGTAAAGTCATAAAATTATTTCTTTAAACACCTTAAAATATTGAACTTTACCCACTATTTTATTAATCACTAAGCCTTATCTACTATAGCGGTAAATTCAAAAAATTACTACATTAAAGTAACTAAGTTTTACCTACTATGTCAGTAAAACTACTAACTTTATCCACTATAACGACAAACCTATATATCAGGGCGACTTTACCGTTAATATTATAATGAGTAAAGTTTTGTGATTTTTCTATTACAGTGGGTGAAGTTCAGTCATTTACTATGCAAAATATAGTTTTGTGACTATACTATTATTATACTTGTAGTTAAAAAATTGATTTGTGACTTTATTGTTATAGTGGGTAAAATTTAATGACCACATGTGAAGTTAGCATAACATATGACCTTTAATAGAAGAGATCTTTACCCAGATAACATGTCATATTCATTATTTATTTTTTCTAATTATAAATTTATTCACATACAGTTACGTTATTAATATATTTTATACATTTGCCGGTGGGCTGGACGGTAATTTAAGTTAACTCTTCTTAATAGAAGCTAAATAAGCCCTTATTTCACTGAGATAATTTTCTGTTTTTCCTCCTTGAATTTAAGCTGAGTTCAGGTGAAGGAGCTGATCTTAGCATTATTATATGAGTCAGAATTGATACTCACTGATGATATAGTTGAAGCTATTGTCGACAACGTACTATTTACATACAACTTACTAGGAAACAATGGTCACTAAATTATCTTACATTTAATAAATTATGTTACTCGGACTTTTTAATAATATTATCGTACTTGTGTTGGATCATCCAAAGATGCAATACTTTTGGAGAATCTAACGAGTGTCCAATAGCATTTTTGAAGAGTTACAATAACACAGCAACAATAACAAAAAAAAAAAAAAAAATTCAGTGTAATCCCCCAAGTTGAGACCGAGCTAGAGTGACGGACCGAGTTCGGTCGAACCTAGTAGCTTTGATTTGAACCTTGTATTTGTCTTAAAGATTAATTTAGAGTCCTATAACTTAAAACGATTAGAATCCCGAACCTATAACCTTGAAATCCTGGCTCCGTTTCTGTCCCCAAACAAGCATGCAAAGATCACAACAGTATAAAGAAGAAATGCTGTTAAAGTTAACTAACTCATATTTTTAATCTAATTTTTGTGGGCCATGAAGACATTTGAGGAAGCAGATTCTAAAGGGGATGGAAAGATAGATATAGAAGAGTGGAATAATTTTGCAGCTCTAAATCCATCTTTATTGAAGAACATCACAATTCCATATCTCAAGTAATTCTCTAATCTTCCTCAATCACTTGCTTTGTATTTATGTAAAATTTACCTGCTATAATAATAAATTATAGGATTATTTTTGTCACATCAAAGTAATAAAACTATGTTAGAATTGCTCATAAAATACAAATGACCGGAAAGACAAATTATTCGATGCGAGCTAATGACATTGTAAGTATTTAAATTTTATCGAATCTAAATCGATAAAATAATTTAGGTTATATTTTAAATTCAAGATATATTGGTCCAAACAAATATTATGAGCTAATATAATTGAATTAATTATATAATCCAATATATATGGATTAAACAAATAAGTCTTAATCCATTGGGCTAGCCCATTTAATTGGGTTAAAGTGATGAACCCACTTCAATAAGCCCAACATGTCATCTTTTTAGAGGCCCAATTCGATACCACGTGTAAAATGACGTGGCAAGCCAAGTCAAACGAAAGAGCCAATAAGATCGTGCCACGTGCCAAAATGATAAAGCATGCCATGCCAAGTTAAAAAGCCAATGAAACTGTGCCACGTGTGCATGTGACATGTTTTGGCCAATCAAATACGGCTTTGTCACACTTCAATTTGATTGGTCGGAAAGAGTTTATTCATATCATAACTCTTTCCTTTCACAACTATAAATAGGGGTTTTCATAACCCAGAAAAAGCACCAGAAGTTATAATAAGAAGCAACAAAGAGCTCGTGGATCAAACGCTACAAATTCCTCCACATGTTTCAAGCTTCAAGCAATCAAGTTCAAGCAATCAGGTTCAAGCTCAAGAACGAAGAATAAATCAAGTTCAAGCTCAAGAACGAAGAACAAATCAAGTTCAAGTTCAAGAACGAAGAACAAATCAAGTTCAAGTTCAAGCAATCAAGCTCAAGAACAAAGAACAAATCAATATTCAAGGAGTACGAGTTCAAATCAAAGTTCGTGCTAGTTGAATTCAAGATTATCGTTCGTGGAAACAACTACATATTCAAGATCAAGCTCAAAGGCCCTTGGATTTATTTACTATTGGAAAGAAGAATCAGAGGATTCATAGAGATTGTAACTCATATTATTTGAAATCAAATACTACAATTGTTGCAATATTTTTCGATCTTGATTTTATTTTCTCGACTCAATTTATCGTCTACAAATTCTGGCATGCCCCATGGGACAATCTCTATCTCTCTTATCAACTTTTCAATCACCAAAATTCAAGAACATTGAAATGGCTTCAAATAAAACCAACTCTAGTTCAACTTCCACCAAGACTGTTAATTCCAGGTTCTATGCTGATGTGGAAAGCATTTGTTACCTTTGGAAGTTCTGGACCAGTTACGAGGAGCAAAGCAAGCTCGTTAGGACAACAAGCACCCCAAGTGTCGTCCGCATCAAACCCTGTTTTCGGATTGTCATCCTCAAAAGGAGCAAGATCTTCCACAAATGCACTCGAAGGAGGAAGCGATGTTGCTGAAAAGATCAAGAAAACTCTTGTTCTGCTTGACCTCTCTGAATCCAAGTACTATGTTGTGAAGGAAGATGATGATGCTTCAAGTTATGGATCCTCCCCACTTACACCACATAGCATGATACAATTGAAGATCAATCTGTGTGAAAATTCATGCTATTCTCCATCGTCCACGACAATCATGCAAGACATGGTGACAAACACTTCATCTGTGGAGGAGCAGTTGGCAAACTTGACGGAAGCAATCGCCGGCTTGATCAAGTGCATGCAAAATCAATATGCTAGAATTGACAAGTTAACTGATGGAGTGGGAATCTTGATGCAAGAAGAATCCACCCATGAACTAGGCAAGCTCCTAGAGGTTCCAGAGAGTAATTCTCCCCCGAGACAAGTTACATCCGCTAAGGCTATCACTGTCTATTTTGAAGGGATGATTCCAATCAATCAACCGAGTTCATTGAAAGAACCATTAATAACTAGTATTAAGTTGTTGTCAAGTCCTCCCTTACATATGCAAAGCCATACACTGCAAGGGTCGATATGTTGAAGATGTCTGCTGGCTCTCAACCTCCAAAGTTTCAACAGTTTGATGGTAAAGGTAATCAAAAGCAACATGTGCGCACTTTGTTGAGATGCAACAATGCTGGGACTTATGGAGATTACCTCGTCAAGTAGTTTTACCGCTTGCTAAAAGAAAATGCTTTTAACTGGTACACAGACCTCGGGGCTGGATCTATTGATAGTTGGGATCAACTAGAGAAAGAGTTCCTCAATCGCTTTTATATCACGAGATGTACTGTGAGTATGGTGGAACTTAAAAATACTCGTTAACAGAAGGGTGAACTAGTTATCGACTTTATGAATTGTTAGAGGAATGATAACCTCAACTATAAAGACAGGCTTAGTGAAGCTTCTGGCATTGAGATGTGTATCCAAGGCATGCATTGGGGACTCCGCTACATCTTGCAAGGTATCAAGCCTAGAATATTTGGAGAACTTGTGACTCGTGCCCATGACATGGAGTTAAGCATGGCCTCCGCTGGAAATGGAAGGCTACATATCTATGAGCCTCGCGAAGGTAACGACAAGCAAGAAGTTAGGAAATGGAGCAATTTTGCACCCAAGCCTGAAAACAAAGAAGTTATGAATGTCAACACATCACCTATAAAGTTCACTATGAAGGTGAGCAAGAAGAAGAGTACGAAATCCACTTCTTTTCAAGATAAACCAAGTGGAAATTTGACTCTAAAAGAAATGCAAGATAAGGAGTAGCCATTTCTGGATTCTGATGTGCCAACAATTTTTGAAGAACTCATCGGGTTAAATCTCATTGAGCTTCCGGAGAAGAAACGGCCAAATGAAGATGGTAAAACGAATGACCCAAATTACTACAAATACCATTGACTCGTGAGCCACCCTCTGGAGAAGTGCTTTGTCTTCACGGACAAAGTTATGGACTTGGCTCGTGAAAAGAAGATCGTGCTTGAAGATGAGAAGGCAAGTGCGAACCAAGTCTCTATCACCTTTGCCTCATTCAGTCTAGATGAGCTATGAAGTTTAAAAGAAATCAAAGATGAGGAATCACTGGAAAATAACAAAGTCGAGTAGACGACCATGATGATGATGAGGGTTGGATGTTGGTGACTTGCCGTAGGCGCCATAAAAGGAGCCCATGAAAAGAATCAATAGAACAACCAACAAGGAAAATGATGGTGAAATACGAAGGAGATGAAATCCAGTTAAGCATTTGAAGAAAGCAAAATTGGAGGTGCACCATCCTCAAAAGCCACGACATACGATGACCTTGGAGGAATTGTTACCAAGTTGGTTTCACACGAAGAATTCCCATGGGGGTATTGATGCCTCTTGTTGCCATGCTGACAAAGGGGAAGAAAAGAGTGATGACCTACCATCGACACCATCTTCGTAAAATCTCATCGAGTCCATTCCTCAAGAAGTTAATGCTTGTGAGGAAAAATTTACTTTCACAAATGACGATCTTTTACTAGGTGACACTCCTCATAACTGCATGTTATACTTGGTTGGCTATATGCGCGATGAAAGGGTAAATAGAGTTTTGGTTGATGGAGGATCCTCAGTGAGCATCTTGCCAATTCGCACTGTGAAAGAACTTTGTATTCCCATGAACGAACTCTCGGAAAATCGTGTGATGATTCAAGGATTCAACCAAGGGGCGCAAAGAGACATAGGTGCTATCAGGATGGGAATCACCATAGAAGATATGCAATCAAGTGCATGGCCGCATGTGATCGATGCAAAGACTTCGTACAACATCTTTCTTGGAAGGCTTTGGATAAAGGAGAATAAAGTAGTTCCATCTACCTACCATCAATATTTAAAATACTACGAGGGTGAAGTCGAGAAGAAGATAGTTGCTAATGATGAGCCATTCACCGAGACTGAGTCACACTTCGTCAATGCAAAGTTCTACTTGAAGAACCGCGTTGTGAAGGAGCTAAAATCTAATGATGTCATGAAAAGCACGAATGACGAGCCCACAACTAAAAAAGTTGCGGTGACTGCTGGTAGAGCCAAAGCTGTTACTGAAGAGGTGCAACCTAACTCGAATAAATCTTATAGAGGGGATATTGCGTCTTATGGAAAGAAAGTAACTCATGTGCTCCAATATGTCCCTAAAAGGAAGAAAGATGAAGGTGAATCGTCTAATCTCGAAACTAAAATGCCAAAGGAATTAACTTTTCCCGTATAACGAGTTGAGGCAATAAGGTTGTCCTCAAAGCCACTTGTAGGGTTTGTGGCCCAAAATTGTTTGCAGAATGTGGCACTCCCTACAAAGCGAACAAATGAAGGTTTTGATCCTAACGCGTACAGTCTATTTGCAAAAGCTGGATACAATGCCAACGAGCCGTCAAAGTTAGGGAAGCTCCCATCAGAAGATGTGACGAGGCAACCACGTGAAGTTTTGGGATACAAACAATTGTCACTAGTGTGCATCTCCATAAGAAGGGCGAGCAGCAATTATATCACCGTAGAAGATAAATCTTCCGCTTCTAACAAGCCTTATGTATTTGATCAACTTGGAAAATCAATTGCGAGGACTTTCGTGTTTGAGAGATTGGGTCCATTAAAGAAATGGAATAAGTTCCGGTGAAATTATCGAAATACAGGAACACCCGCTTCGCCCAAAATTCAGAAGATCTCTAACGATTTCCAAAGTATGGTTCCTTCCAGAGTGAGACGACAAACAAAAGTCATGGTTTCGTGTGATGAGGTACTTAAGGTGAAGCCATACACTATAGTCTACACTAAAGAACATGATGAAGACGAAGAAAGTGTGGGTTCTTCATAGCATGTCACTGCACAAGGCAAGCACGGTGTTTCATATCTAATGGAGGATGACGAGAAATTGGAGGATGTTTCAGTGTGTTATCACATATCCTTCAATGATGGGGACCCTCAAGACATTCAAAAGAGGTGAAGCTGAGAAGAGCAGTAAGAGTAAGCGTTCAAGTACTGGTGTTATGACCAACAAGGTGGAAGATCCATCCCCCCCTCTCCCGGTTCGAATCACCTTGAATGAAGAGTGGGCGAACAAGATGCAAAACATGTTAAATTATAAGAAAGATGGGGGAAGGGGGAAATAAAGTCCAAAGAACAAAAGAAAAATAAAGTTTGCACAAAACGAAAAACCAGAAGTAGCGCTAAGGTGCGAGGGGAATGTAAAAACAATAATAGTTCCACATGAAGGTCCTTATATGGAATGTCAAAAAGATCGGTAAGAGATTTGTTCTATTTCTCCTATTTAACTGCTCACAGGTTTTCATCTAGTTTAATGACTGTTTGGTTTATAAAGTGATTTTTTTCCATGTCAAGATACTTTAGTTGTTCTTCCCTTAAAGAAATTGGTATTGTTTTTGCAGTTAGTACTGTAGCTTATGGGAATGTACCACTGCCTTTCTATACGTCAATCCAATCTCGCTTCCATTCATCATCCATTCTGAGGAAAGACTCTTGAATAACAGGCTAAGAATAGTCTTATAAGTCCTTGTCCGTTATGTATGCTCCAGTAAGAAAGTCACTTACTTCGGCTAGTAAGGATTTACATTTTAGGCAAGCAAAGTTGCAGCACGAGGCCTACTCATTGGTAGTGAGAAAGTAACAACATAGATATGTTTACGAATCCCTCAAGAAGATTACGCGAAAGATGCTCCCCCGGAACTTGAAAAATGGGTGAAGGCAACGATTGATGCCTTAAAAAAGTTAACCTTGGCACAGATGAAGAACTAAGGCCCACATACCTAAGTGCTTTACTAGCAATTAATGAAGAAAGAACTTATATCAATTTACTCAAGGAGTTCAAGGATGTATTTTCTTGGAGCTACAAAGAGATGCCTGGCTTGGACCCTAAAGTAGCAGTTCATCACCTTGCAGTCAAGAATGGCGCTCGTCCTGTTAAGCAAGCCCAAAGATGCTTTACGCGGACTTGGTTCCCTTGATCGGAAGTGAAGTTAACAAACTCATTCAAGTTAGCTTTATTCGCGAATTTAAATACCCAACATGGGTCTCAAGTATTGTCCCTGTAAGGAAGAAGAATGGTCAGATTCTGGGTGGGTGACTTCAAAGATCTCAACAATGCGAGTCCCAAAGATGAATTCTCGTTTCCTATTCCAGAGCTGATGATCGATGCTACTACTGGGTACGAGGCAATGTCATTTATGGACGGTTCATCGGGCTATAACCAAATTCGAATTACGCCAAAAGATGAAGAGCTTACTTTATTCCGTGCCCCCAAGGGTATTTATTGCTACAAGGTAATGCCTTTTGGCTTGAAGAATGCTAGTGCTACTTACCAAAGGGCTGTGAAGAATATTTTTGATGATCTTTTCCACAAGAATGTTGAATTCTATATCGACGACTTGGTGGTAAAATCAAGAGAGAAGAGCGACCACTTGAAAGAGTTAAGAATGGTGTTTAAGTTGCTCCGGAGGTACCAAATAGGATGAATCCATTGAAATATGCCTTTGGAGTTGCTTCTAGAAAGTTCCTTGGTTCATTGTCCCAAAGTGGATGCCATTTTGAAGATGCCTGAGCCTCGCAATATTCATAAATTGAAAAGTCTGCAAGGAAAGCTAGCATACCTCAGGAGATTCATCTCAAACCTACCTGGGAGGTGCCAACCATTCAGTCGCCTCATGAAGAAAGGCATTCATTTTAAGTGGGATCAAGCTTGTAGCAATGCCTTTGAAAGTATCAAAACTTACTTGATGAAGCCTCCGGTTTTGGCACCCCCTATACCTGGAAAGCCATTGATACTATAAATTTCAGCATAAGAAAGGTCTGTTGGAGCACTATTGGCCCAAGAAAAAAGTGAGGGAAAAGAAAACTCTCTTTACTACTTGATCTGGATGATGACACACAAGCTGAATTATTCGCCAATTGAAAAGTTGTGTTTGGCGCTAGTCTTCTCAATTCAAATGTTGAAGCACTACTTTCAAGCTTATGTTGTTCGTCTTATTTCTAAAGCAAATCCCATCAAGTTCGTGATGTCAAAACTTGTTCTTAGTGATCGACTAGCGAGATGGTACCTCCAATTTCAACAATTCGAGATTTTGTACATCCCTCAAAATGCTATAAAAGGATAAGCATTGGCAGACTTCTTAGGAGATCATCCGATACCTGATGAGTGGGAGCTAACTAATGAACTATCTGATGAGGACGCAATGGTCGTTGAATTTCAACCCCCAAGAAAGAAGTACTTTGATGTAATGTACATCGCGGAAGAGCTGGTGCTGGCGTAGTATTTGTCATCTCTCAAGGCAAAGTTTTGCCCTACTCTTTTACATTGACACAACTTTGTTCCAACAATGTTGCTGAGTATCAATACTTGGGCTTGATGCAATTGCAAGTCTTTGGTGACTCCCAGTTAGTGGTCAATCAGCTTTTCGATAGTTACAAGGTCAAGAAACCTGAACTACGCCCTTATCATAATTATGGTAAGAAATTGATGGGATGGATTGGTGATGTGATTATTCAACATGTGCCTAGGAAATAAAATAAGAAGGCTGATGCTTTAGCTGCCCTAGCTTAATCGCTAACCCTTCCTAATCAAGCGCGAGTTACTATCTGCCAAAAATGGGTAGTAACACCGCCAAATGAGGGTGAAAGTGAAGAAAATGAACTCGAGCATCTTGTGGCTGTTTCTAAAGCTGATAAGGAAGAATGGAGAAATCCCATATCGACCACTTAAGCTATGGGATACTTCCAGAAAATCCGAGGAGAATGACTGAAATCCGTCGTCGTGCACCTCGCTTCCTTTAGTATAAAGATACTCTATACAGAATGTCATTCAAGGGAATACTCTTGTGATGCTTAGGGGATGATGAAGCACTCCAAGCTATGCAAGAAGCACATTCTGGGGTATGTGGGTCACACCAGTCTGGACCAAAGCTCCACTATCATAAAAAATGATGGGATATTATTGGTCAACGATGGTAAAAGATTGCTTGGACAAAGCTCGAAGATGCAAGCTTTCTAAATCCATGCGAATTTTATTCATCGGCCTCCTGAAGTGTTGCACCCGATCGTTGCATCCTGGTTGTTTGACGCTTGGGGATTGGATGTTGTTGGACCACTGCCAAAGTCCTCTGGTGAAAACTTATAAATCTTGGTTACTATTTACTACTTCTCAAAATGGGCTGAAGTAGTTGCTTTTGAGGAAGTAAAGAAGGAAAATGTTGCAAGTTTCATCCGAGTAAACATTATCTATCGTTTTGGCGTTCCTTGTTACATAATAACGGATAATGGCAAGTCGTTCGACAATAGGTTGATGAACAAGATTTGTGATCTCTTTGGCTTCAAGAAACGTAACTCTTCTACGTACAATGTTTCCGCCAATGGTCTAGCTGAGGCATTCAACAAGACTCTATACAACTTAAAGAAAATTGTCTCCAAATCCAAACAAGATTGGCATGACCGTATGGAAGAAAATCTATGGGCATATAGGACAACTCGCGCACTCCAACACAAGCGACCCCTTATGCACTCGTTTATGGAGTCGAAGCCGTCTTGCCACTCAAGCGTCAAATACCTTCATTGCGATTAGCTATTCAAGAAAGGATCACTGATGAAGAAAATGCCCGACTTTGATCAGCAGAGTTTGAGGCTCTTGATGAGAAGAGGTTGGAACCTCAACAAAGTCTTGAATGTTATCAAGCTCGATTGTCTCGCGCCTTCAATAAAAGAGTTCGCATGAGATCCTTTCAAGTAGTAGATCAACTACTTGTCGTACGAAGACCCATTAATTACATCCCATAAACCTATAAGGAAGTTCACTTCAAAATGGACGAGCCATATGTCATACAAGAAGCCTACTCAAGTGGGGCTTACAAGCTGGTTGATGTAGACGGTATGAGAATTATCCCTATCAATGGCAAGTTTTTGAAGAAGTATTATCCTTGAAGTTGCAACGCCCCTTGATGCACGAGCCTAAACTGCATATTCCTATACTCCTATCCCGCAAGAGTATAAACTGTGTACGGCCCAAAAAAAAGTCCTCTAGGTTGAAAACCTCAAAAGAGGCGGCTTAGGCAAAAGTTAGGACATCAAAAGAAAAAGTTCGCCAGGTTGAAAACCTCGAAAAGGCGGCCTAGGAAAAAGTTAGGACATACAACAATTTTAAAAAAAATCTATGACTTGATCCTTTTCACCGAGGTACGTAGGAAGCTTAGAGTTTCATTCTGAGTTCAGTTGCATAAGTTCAAAAGATACATAATCCCCAAATCATTGTCCAAATGAAGTACGATGGAATGTAATCCATTCAATCAGCACTTGAAAATCGAGTTGAGATACCATTCTTCTGTTAAACTTTGGATCTCATTTGATTTAAAGGGGGCAAGCCTCTGTGGTAAATTGGTATCTTCAATGGAATGATTTTAGTCTTTTAGGAGGCTATCAAGTATTTGCATTGAATCCCATAGATTCATTGTGTCTTCATGTTCACCAAATCTTTAAGTCCTCCGGTCTTCAAGTCTGCCGCTCCCCAAGTTGAAATATTTAAATCCTCTAAGTCTCCAAGTTGAAGTATCCAAGTCCATCGGTTTTAAAGTTGAAGTCTTCAAGTTGAAATATTTAAGCCTTCCAATTCTCCAAGTTGAAATCTTCAAGTCCGTCGGTATTCAAGTTGAATTATT
This sequence comes from Nicotiana knightiana, assembly GCA_005239525.1. Lineage (NCBI taxonomy): Eukaryota > Viridiplantae > Streptophyta > Magnoliopsida > Solanales > Solanaceae > Nicotiana > Nicotiana knightiana. The sequence goes on from ML369093.1 coordinate 56,231, forward strand.
TAAGTCCTCCAAATCTTCAAGTTGAAGTCTTCAAGCCTTCTAATATTTCAAGTTGAAGTTTAAAGTCTACCACTCTTCAAGTTAAAGTCTGCGAAGTCTGCCAAATCTTCAAAGTTCACCAAGTATTCGAGTTGAAACTTTCTAATTTTCCAATCTTAAGGTGGACATTTAAGTACCTTTGCACCTTAAGTTGGCCTCTTCGTGGGTTTGTCCTTAAAAGTAACTATAATTTTCCAGTCTTAAGGTAGACATGTAATTCCCTTGGCACCTTAAGTTGGCCTTTTTATGAATTTTTCCTTCTATATGATGCCATGGATTTGTCCTCCCATATGATATTTGAGCATTTGTCCATCTATTTGTTTCCATGGACTTGTACTTCGATATGCCATATGAACCTTTGCATCCTGAAATGGCTTCCGATTTTTTTTGGGCAGAAATGAGTATCCATCCCTTCACACCCTGAGAGTTATCTCTCCAATAGTCGGGTTACCTCGAGAGTAATCTCTTCGATAGTCGGGTCACCTTGAGAGTAATCTCTCCGATAGTCGGGTCACCTTAAGAGTAATCTCTCCGATAGTCGAGACAAATTGAGAGTAATATCTCTGATAGTCGAGCCACATTGAGAGTAATCTCTCTGTTAGTAGAGCCACATTGAGAGTAATCTCTCTGATAGTCGGATCACCTTGAGAGTAATCTCTCTGATAGTCGAGTCACCTTGAAAGTAATCTCTCCGATAGTCAAGTAGAGTAATCTCTCTGATAGTTGAGCCATATTGAGAGTAATCTCTCTGATAGTCGAGCCACATCGAGAGTAATCTCTCCGATAGTCGAGCCACAATGAATTAGTTGATTTAAATTAAGGTCTTGGCATGGGTTATACACTGAAAAAATGGTTTAATTTGAAAAGCTTGAAAATTTATAGCTTTTCATCTCTATGACAAGCGACGTTTGAGTTGCTCAATCATTTAATCACTGTATTTCAAGCCTCGTCTTTGATAAGTTGATATTTTAACAAGTCTTGAAGTAGGGGCATTTGTAAGCATTTAATTTTTTATCGAATCTTAATCGATAAAATAATTTGGACCATATTTTAAATTCAAGATATATTGGTCCAAACAAATATTATGGACTAATATAATTGAATTAATTATATAATCCAATATATATGGATTAAACAAATAAGTCTTAATCCATTGGGCTAGCCCATTTAATTGGGCTAAAGTGATGAGCCAATTTCATTAAGCCCAAGATATCATCTTCCTAGAGGCCCAGTTTGGTACCACGTGTCAAATGATGTGGTACGCCAAGTCAAATGAAAGAGATAATAGGATCGTGTCACGTGTCAAAATGACAAAGCATGCCAAGCCAAATTAAAGGGCCAATAAAACCGCCCCACGTGTGCAAGTGACATGTTCTGGCCAATCAAATGCGGTCTTGTCACACTTCAATTTGATTGGTCAGAAAGAGTTTGTTGTTATCATAACTCTTCCCTTCCACAACTATAAATAGGGGTTTTCATAACCAAGAAAAGACACCAGAAGTTGTAACAAGAAGCAACAAAGAGCTCGTGGATCAAACGCTACAAATTTCTCCACAAGTTTCAAACTTCAATCAATCAAATTCAAGTTCAAGCAATCAGGTTCAAGCTCAAGAATGAAGAACAAATAAAGTTCAAGCTCAAGTACGAAGAACAAATTAAGTTCAAGAAATCAAGTTCAAGCTCAAGAATGAAGAACAAATCAAGATTCACGGAGTGCGAGTTCAAATCAAAGTTCGTGCTAGTTGAATTCAAGATCATCGTTCGTGGCAACAATTATATATTCAAGATCAAGCTTAAAGGCCCTTGAATTTATTTATTTTTTGAAAGAAGAATCAGAGGGTTCATAGAGATTGTACGCTCATATTATTTGAAATCAAATATTACGATTGTTGCAATATTTTTTTATCTTGATTTTATTTTGTCTACAGATATGTAACACGCCACGTTAGTATTTTGACACTCAGTAATTCCATATCATAGAACTAACTTATGCTGGATGTTAAAATTTTCTAGAACTGAACGAATTCTACACCGTAATTGTTTTTTTTTTTTTTATCGTCTCCTTTAATTATTTTTTAAATTTACTTGAGTAGTGCTAATTTATCAAATTTCTGCTGATTTTAGTGGATTGAAAGGATGAGTTTTGTTACTTTGCAGGGATATCACAGCTGCATTTCCTAGTTTTGTGCTGAATACAGAAAAGAATGATGACATTTAAAGGGATTTCTGAGTTATGTATAATTAAGAAAAATGCAGTTGCTTTGCCGAGTTGTGAATAAACAACTAAGTTTAACTGCACGAATATCAAAGGAAAAAGTGGATTTTTTCTGAGAGTACGATTGTTAGGTTGTAAAATGCAAAATATTTCCCTAACATTGTATTCTTGAAAATTCAATGGTTTTATAGTTCATTACAAATGCTATTTTAGTTAAATGACCTTTTGCATAGACGATCAGTATAAATAAACATCTGAAAACTGTAAATAAAATATATGAGAGTTTTGTTGGGTCAATCTGTTCTATTCAAATTGTAAGTGCCATAAGATATCATTTCGTCAGCAGGCAGCAAAATAGTAATAATGGTGAAGACAATCTACACCAAATAATATTATTGGGGAGTCAAAGGATGTTCTTCTTTGAACATGCATATATTATATATTTTTTTCATATTTTAAACTATATAACCCTTATGACTTATAATGCTTTTTAAGCTAGCCTTAAAATATGTAAAATTTATTTTCAAAAACTTAATAAATCTGTGTTAAACCCTTTGAACAAAATTTTGTGTATGCCACTACGTCTCATGGCTTTGTCAAATAAAGTATTGGGCGTGCACAGGGGCGGATGTAGGGAGCGGAAGGGTGTTTGTAACACTCTTCAAATCTATAAAAGTTTCAACACATGCTAAATATAGAATTTAATTTTTTTTATCTTAAATTATACTTCTATTACGAATTTAAACAATTTTGATTGACTTTTGAGTTATTTCTCTATTTATAAATAATTGAATATACAAATAAGAGAATATTAATTATTAAAAGTATGTATCATTAATTATTAATTAAGTGAAAACAAAACAAACCAAAAAAAAAATGAGGGGACAAACCTAAAAGCCCATAAAGGGTTGTTGGAACCAAAAGGAATGAAATCCTTTATACGAAAAAAAAAAAAATAGAGAACCCTTATGTTCCTTCGCACGAACAGAACCACGAAACATAGGCAGCAAATCCAGCGAACTATTTCACGCAGACAACGTGAACATTTTAGGCTTCTTTACAAATAATTAGTTCTTCAACACATGTATGTAAAATTTCCTATTCTTAATTATCCTACAGTATAAGAATTGGATAATAATTCTCTTCTTTCTTTGTATCAACAATAAATCTCATGTTTAGGTGTGAAACTTTAAAATTAATTAAAATGCACTGGTTGTTGTAGAATCGATTGTTTGACAGGTATAAATTAGACTGGGGTCTACGTATTGGCTCAAGGAGTATTGAGGTGAGTTGATATACCCCTTTATTAAAGTGGTTTAACTCACAAAAGAACGCATACAAGGTGTTTGATGAATTGCATAAAAGAGCTAATATATACTTAATTGGAGTGAGTAAGTACCTATTAGCTTAGAATTATTTTCTAGCTAAAGTTTATGATTATTTTGATATATGTGCATAAATTTTCAGATTTTTGTGTTATTCTTATATGTCATTTTCATGTTGGAAACTCATGAAGACGCAAGAATCTTTAGAAATAAGTTTGAATGTTTATTTCATTCAAAGAAAAGATTTGGACTTGAAAAGTCACAAGAAGATGTTTTAGAAAGAAAAGATTTTGTATCCTCTATTCTGAGAAGGGATCATCGTCCAGGCCGAGGGTCTCGTTGCTGAGATTTTGCCTAACCAAGCTAAGGTGGTACATGAGCACTGAGAACCATGAAGCGAGTGGCACCACGTGGATTGGGCCTATTCGATCAGGTTGGGATCGAACCCGTACCGATCAAACGGTGACTAAGACAGAAATAAGTCAGAATAGTTAGAATAAAAAACAGAGTGTAGTTAGAGAGGAAATGGAGGTGCGGGGAATCGAACCCCGTGCCTCTCGCATGCGAAGCGAGCGCTCTACCATATGAGCTACACCCCCATCTTTGTTAAATACCTTATTTAAGACTGAATTACACGAGTTTTGTGATTAACAACCAGATAAATGAATAGTTAGGACTCTCTAACTTAGACAGTTTGTTTTATTAAGATCTCCTAATTAAGATAATGTATCTAGATCTAAACACTTAATAATTAAAATTATTTATTTTCTCAATAACTAAATATGTATAATTTGCCTTTATTTAAAAATTAAAAATACTTTATGTACATAATAATAAGGAAAAAATATTAATTTGTGTACCGTTGTATAAATTGTTTCTTTGATGAACCCCACTTTGAAAGCTAGAGGTGGTGGTGGCTGATAATCGTAGCGCCTGGCAATGATGATGGTAGTGACCACCTATATTGCTCGGACTTTGTAAAAATGTTGCCGGATGAATGTCGGATCCTTCAAAAATAATGCATTTTTTGTGGTGATTGTGCAATAGAGGTTGGCGGTTACTAGTGACAAGTTGTGGAGACGGCTGGTGGTAGAGACAGTTGTATGTAGTAGGAGTGGCTGAAGTAATAGTAGTGGCCCTAGGCAAGAATAACAAATAGAGGGGTGGTAAAAATACATTTTCTGAAAGTAAGAGTCTATACAAGATTTGACTGACTCAGACCTATTTAAAGATAAATAGTTTCGAAAGAAGGAAGTGCATTTAATTAAGTTGAGATCTCAATGATTCAGACTCAACTTCCGTTAGATTCAACCTAATTAAAGATGAATGTATAGTGCCAAAAAGAAACTAGCAAATAGCAATGCCTTGTCCTTGGTTCGGGACAATGTTATCAAATATATGCTTCCTACCTAACAATACAAAGCTACAAAAGTTACGAATCAAATATAGAAACTTTAGGATCGAACTAAAACCAAGAAATGCTATACAAGTTTCTTATATGGATAGTTATAAAGCGCATCTGCGTCAAATCACAACAAGTTCCAAACAATTTTCGCCATTCCCCAAGAAAAGATAACACCTAGGGTTGCTAAGAACACAAAAAGAACCACAATGATCAGGTGCAGAGAGCTCTGTTATCACTTCACAACACGGACCTAAAGGACTAATCTGCAACAACACACAGTATTAGCTGCACGGTAACCTGTATCACTTCCCAAAACGACAGCTGCTATTTGAATCAGTTCCCATAACAACACATGGAATCAGCTGCTGCACATGATCTGTCATCACTTCCCAAAACGACCTCTAGCCCATGGCACTATTTGTGGCCCGCCTCCATTTCTCCTTGGAGCGTTATTCTGCTGAGATTGCATCTTCATCCTCTGTTCCTTCATATTTGCAAATAGAGAATCTAATGTCTGAGGCCTCTGCTTTGACACTGGCTTGACCTCCTGCCTTTGTTGCTACGCACAGAGAACACAAACTGTTACATTTCTTCAAACCTTAGAAGATGCATACAAGCTGATCTACGGAACCGACAGCAGCGAGAAGGCAATGCTTCTAAAAAGTGACAAATCATACTATCAAAAAATGGAGACACCTCCAGTGATATGGTCCTTGCGGAGTTTGACTCAAATCCAAGCTTTCAAATTTCAATGTGGGAAGAACAGAAAAGCGGGAACCTTTATAAGTTTAAGAGCAGCTATATCAATTCTAGTTGGACCCTCAATTACCTTAATAATAAACCGGCCACCATTTGCAGCACCCCTCTGAACCGAAGGAGCCCCGAACCTGCAAAAGTAAGGAAAAAAAGAATTGGAGCGACTGTAAGGAGAAGTGCTTATCCACAGATTTCTTACTAAAGAGTGAGCAGCCCCAAGTTGAAGGATCAATGTGTGATGGCAGAGAACTATAAGCATACAAGTTCTTGTATATTTCCAACTTACCATCAGTCTGCTAATAAAAAATTCTCAACTAGCCAAACCTTAGAAACAAAAGCGGCACCCAGAAACTGAACTTCATAAGCTCATCTCCCACCAGAAGGAAACAAAGTCCAAAGTAGAACTATCAGACCATTGATGTGGGAGAAATAACATCCTTGGGATCTCATCATCAGTCAAATATCCAAGAGTACTTCCAACTTCGGCAAAAAGTAAAGCTTCACCAAGATTCCAGAATCGCTTCAACAGAATTGCAGGTGAAAGTTTCGAACTTCACAAAGCTCAACTACAAAACTTGGAGCCCCTTGCACAACCCACGAACCTAAAAATTTCTGGTAAACAACCTAATATGCAGAACATGCAATATCTATCCTCCAAAACAGTGCAAAATGCTCGGGAGTTCCTCTATTCAATTCTGTTCCTTCTTCTTGTTGCTGAAGAAGACTTTCTTTCATAAGAAAGAAAATACTATCTTTGGGATCTGATCCTACACCGCTGCTCAAGACTTTAATGGATCGACTCTATTACATAAGGCATTTCTAATAATATTCATCCTTGTTCCTATTTTGGCATTTTTAATTTCCAGAGTGTTAGCCCCGGTTAGTCTAGATTATGGCACACAGTTGGATACAAACCCCTGGAAAGAGAAGTATCAACACTTGCATGTCCCAGAACAACCATTTCAAAATGAATAGTACCATGCCAACCATAGAATAATATAAGTAATAATGTTTAAGGTGGTAGAAGGCAAAACTAAAAATGCACAGCAGCCTCGCAAGTTCATTGCTGAAAGGAAGCAGATGAATGACATGTGTCATGCTCCATGCCTTTCCAAACTTCATATCAACAACAATTTTGGAGGTTGGGCAGAGGAAATAAAATCAGAACGAATTGATCCATACGCCAGAGGAAACTCAAAGACAATTCCATGCCAAATATTTGAGTTACTTCGAACAGAAGCTTTCACCAGGACATACTTCAATGTGACTCAAAAGGAAATCAATGATAACCAACTTTCAAAGAACTAACGAGTTATTTTGGGACAAGCTTCTCAAAGGTGTCTGTTCATATGAAAGCAACCATTCCAAAACCACAAACTTACGAGACATAGTGCTACCAAACAAACCTCCAGAAAATATACACTAATTGCCATTACGGGGAAGATCTCATTCATCTCATACTCCAAGGGGAATATTGCAGCTAGGTAAAACAATATATTGTAACACATTCTTTTCTCTATGCCAGCTCTCCCAGATGCACTTTAATCCACCTTAAATTTTCCCAAGTCTCGGGTGTCCAATACCAACTTAAAAGAGTAGGACTCAAACTCAAAACATGCACAACAAAACTTAAGTCCACTGACACATTGTAGAAAGATGCAATGTTCTGATGGAAAATTAATCATCATTTGACACTTGAACAAACATCCAAATATTGTAGCGTGAACGACACCCCAACCAAACTAACAGCATGCTTTTAGTGTATATAACTTCCAAGGATTGTAGCTTGAACATCCCCCAACCGAACTATCAGCAAGCTTTTAAAGTGCATAAAGGAGAGACACCTGGCAAATTCATCAACAATAAATAGGACCACAATTTACCTGCATCAAATGAGAGTTAAATTGCTCAGAATCTGACATGCGCAGCAAACCAGGATACTAATAACCGACTAGCTTAATATATATTAACTTCACAATTACAGTTTAAACACACCTCTGTTTATTTACAGTCACTGCCCGGCTTCGATTTAAAGGCCTATTGCGAATAGGAGCAACTGCGGCCTTTTTGGCTGCCTCAGTTGCCAAAGGGAACTGGTCTCCCTGAAAATTTGATCTTCTTCGAGCAAGAGCCCCCTAAGCATAAGAATATCAGCAAAGGAGTATCATTCAGCATCCACCAGTACGAAAAAGAAACCATCAAATTCTTCATAGGTTGAGAGAATTGTGATGAGTACCTGTCTCATAGGTGATCTTGTGTCCATAAACTTTTGTATCTTAGCAGATTTATCCTGAGAAACAATATTAGAAAATTTTTGGCTTCTATTCTGCAGAAAGCAGATGATAAATGTTAAAATCCTGTTTCATATCAAACTGACAAGAGCTGAAATAAACACTAAATGGTCAGAGAGCGATTTGCTTACTGAAACTCTTTGCTTCTTAGGCTTGGTTGTGTTTGTTCTGGACATCTTGATGATATCATCTGCAAGCACCAACTGATTATCAGCAAAAGAGGAAGAAAACCAAAAGAGAGGCGTAAAACCTGTAGCTGACAATAATACCTAAAGTCATGTCCATTTTCTTCTCTGTAAGAGCAATAGCCTCACTTGTTAGTGGTTTAGCTGCCATCTGAGAGAGGAGGAAAGTCAGTCAACTGAACACAGCATTGACAACATGGAGACTATCCAACTAAACTTGAATATCAGCAGATGGAAGATCAAGAGAAGAAGAATCTCAATGCTAGCACACACTAGAAACCAGATGCTTGAAGCACATTATTCAAACGACAGAGAAAATTATAGGTATTAACTAAAAGACCAAAGCAGTTGTTCAAATAGACATGCGTTAAAGTAACTGCACGCACACATGAGGTCCAGATAAAAATGGAAGCTTTAGTTGCTTTTTCCCACACCTTTTCAAGTAATAACACTTGCATTCAAGCTTCTAAGGATCCCCCATCAACAAAAAACAGAAATAATCAGGTCTTCTGCTCATAAATCAGCTCTCTCCTCTCACATGAATATCTAGAAACTAAATTTCAACCCTTCCCCAGCTATACTTTTTCATCACACCATATGATAAAACTAACTCCAAACTCGAGTTCCCTACCAGTTTCTCCAACTTCCCAGGCTTCCCATCTAAAATAAACTAGAAGAACTCGAAAACAGAGAGCAGCAGTAGTTGTTCTTAGAAAAGGCAAAAGTATGTTCAATTTATAGCTTCTCCTAGGAGAATAACCCAATGACCTCATAAGAAAACAAAGCCCAAAAGAAAAGCACGGTGAAGAGGAATATAAAACAACAACGCCTCAATCTAGATAGAATTAGCTACATGAATCCCCTTTTTATATGACGATGGTGTCCGATCTAGCTTGCGCACCTCGACTATTCCACCGATTACCTGTTAACGTAACGCCCGCCAGCACAAACACCGATACGGGATAACTCTACCCACCAAGCCTGAGGTAGGTGGGAAGAAATTACATAGTGTTTTTACCTCCGTTGGGATTTAAACCCGAGACCTCTATGTTGCTCTCTCACTTTGTTGACCCCAAGGCTACAACCCTAGGTGCAAGTAGCTACATGAATCCCTCAAACATACTATCTTATTAGGCATTCATTAAAAACACTAGAGGTTCTACGTATCACACAATGACATACATAACTCTTACCACACCAAAAAGACTCTCATCAAACTGGACCATAATATACAACGGCCAGAGCTAGCCCTTCGGCTACGGGTTCGGGCCGAACCCAGTAGATCCGATCTAAACTTGGTATTTGTCTATAAAAATTCATTAATATGAACAAATTATTATATTTAGAACTCAGTAACGTAAAAGGATTACAATTCCAAACCCATAAGCTTGAAATCCTAGCTCTGCTTCTGATAATACAAGTGTAACAACAGAAACTAAGCCTTACTCTCAACTATTTGGCACCATTAATTATAACTTCCAGAACATCAAGAAATTTTCACAAGTCCACATAACAAAGGGCTAGAGTCTCCAAATAACAAAAGGCTATAATCATAAAATTAAGGCTCTGAATTAAACTTGAGTAAATTAAATCACAAATTTTTACTCGTTCAAAACTTGTCGCAGCGTATAACATGAACATAAATAATAAAAACAAAAAGGAGCTCGTAATCTCAGCTTTTGACATCATTAGTTATAACTTCTACAAAAGTATGAAACTTTAAACAAGTCGGCATAACAAAAGTCTAGAATCCTCACATAACAAAAGCTACAATTATAAAATTAAGGCTCTGATATCTACAGAATAAATAAAAAAACTAAACTTGAACCAACTAAATCACAATTTTTACTCTTTCGAAACATTTTGCGGCATAATAACATGAACATGAATAACAAAAACAAAAACAAACAAAAAAAAGAGCTCGTGAGTAACGCAAGTCCACATAACAAAAGGCTATAATTATAAAATTAAGGCTCCGATAGCTACAAAAAATAATTAATTAATTAATTAAATCACAATTTTTACTCTATCAAAACCTTTTGCGGCGTAATAACATGAACATAAATAACAAAAGCAAAAATGGAGCTCGTAAGAAACGCAATCGATCTTTAGAATTGAAAATTTCTGGAAGTAAGATCGTTACCTGTTTATGCTTGCGAAATCGAATTAGAAGAAGAGTTTCGTGAATAGCGCTGATATTGAAGTTAGGGTTTCGAGCTTTGAGGAGAAGAGAAAGTTCAAGACGGCGAAAAAAATTACGGTGAACTGAGTAAGAAATAAGGAGATATTGACTTATTTATATGTAGAGGCGGTGCAGGTGCACCGTTAATTATTGGATCAGGCACGAGCCAATCACGTGCTCTGCCCTTGAGAGTTACGTTTACTTTTCTTTGCGGAAATCAACATTAGACATATTATTAGCAATTTACAATGTCCGTCTCAATTTACGCACCATAATTTGACTGAGCACGAAATTTTAAAAAATTATAATTTAAATATATCATAATATTTATGCGATTATAAGACTTGATATATATATATTTATATATAAGTGACATGTTTGTATTCAATTTTTTGCTTAATATTATATTCTTCTATTGGTAGTTGATTTAATGTTATATCTAATATTGGCTGAAAGGTTAATATGTAAAATTCAATTTTTTTTTATTAGGTTTGGTTAAATCTAATCTCGAACTCATAAAGTTCAAATGTTGACTCCATTAAAAACATATAAATATTCCTCTACAAGCTAATTTCTAATATATTGTTTCTTTTTTTAAATATTTTATAAATACCAATTTCTCACAAACTTGTACAACATAATTATAATTTTTTTGTAATTTCTCGAGTTCAATTAAAAATCTATTTCAAATCGTTAAAGTATAGAATTGCAGCTAATTTAGACCAATTTGAGATGTTCATTTAGCCCTTAACACTTCTATAGCAGTGAGCGTAGAGGCAAGTCAAAAGTCGTTCTCTCATACCATAGAAATTGATAAATACTTACCCGTATTTACACCAAACGAACTACTTTTAACCTTTTCATTCAAAAATTACATTGAGAATACACATCGTTCGACCTTAATCTATACCATTTATTAGTTTGGTGTAAACATCGAGTGTGAATATAAGTGTTCATGGCTTAATAAAGAGGGGGGGGGGGGGGGGGGGGGGGGGGAGGGATGAAGAGTTGCACCTAATTTTCCCATACGAAAAACACTATGATTGGAGCACAACAAAGAAAACTGCAATTGACAAAGGCTCAGCAGCATTTCAGGACATCTGATTATTGAACAATTAAAATAACAGTATGCTAAAGGTTATGTTACTACTAGCCTAAGGCAATTGGCATCAGATTTATTCAGATAATCAGTAGTTTCTGAGTCTTCATGTTGAGTTAATCGCAGTTTAAATTAAGAGAAGATTATTTGCTCAGTTCACACCATATATCCACTTCTCGTCATTGCTTGTGTATTTAACCAACTCTTCTGGTTTGAACCATAGTTTGATCTCATCCTTGGCAGTCTCGGGGCCGTCGCTTCCATGGATAATATTCCTGTACAACAACTCTTGTTAACGGCAATATGCAACAGTACAAGAAGACCAAAAAGAAGCAACCCGGTGCACGAAGCATCCCGCGTTTATGCAGGGTCCATGGAAGAGTCACTCCACTTGGGGTGTGCTGTAGGTAGCTTACCCTAATGCAAGCATCAGTGGCTGATTCCACGGCTCAAACCGTGACTTATAGGTCATACGAAGACAATTTTACCGTTGCTCCAAAGCTCAAGAAAACTAACTAGAATTAAGGCAAGAAGTTTTGATACCTTCCAACTACTACAGCTAAGTCACCTCTGATTGTTCCGGGTTCTGATTTCTGCGGATCTGTCGCTCCAATAAGCTTCCGTCCATATTTAATTACTCCCTCGCCTTCCCAAACCTAGAGATTGATTATGGAATTACTTAAAGTGAATCATTTTGTCAAACAAGTAAAATAAGACTTAGCTAAATTTCTCTAACCATTGCTACAACAGGGCCGGAGCTGAGGAAATCACATAGGCCGTTAAAGAATGGTCTCTCCTTAAGGTCATGATAGTGCTTTCCGGCAAAATCCTTAGATGGAACCACAATTTTGATCGCAACCAACTTGAAACCTTTGCGCTCAAAGCGCGATATGATTCCTGAAATCTGCAACAGAACAAAACTTTCTAAGCCTATTGGAAATAGAACTCACATCAGTATAGGATTCCAAGAACTTACTAATCCAATTCGACTCCATATAAAACATGAAAAGTGCAAAATACTGTTCCAACCACTTAAACAAGAACGAAGGAAAACGTATAATACAGGAATTTATAAGAAATAAAGGAAGCAGCATTTTAACACTACTTAACATACCAAGCCCCTTTGTACTCCATCTGGCTTGATGGCGATGAAGGTACGCTCCATCTTGTACGAAAAATATAGCGTGATGTTAGTTGTGACAAAAAAACGAAAATGATGACAAATGCAAGATACAACATCTAACATCTCAATCAAGGGGAAATTAGTTAAGATAGTGTACCTCAGCAGCATGTGCTTCTTGCTCCTGGATCATGTAAGCTATATAATAAATAGAGAAACAAAACAAATGAAATCAGATTATCATACACAAAATTCAATTTTTTATTGAAGTTGCATTTTCAAAATGACACAAACTTGAGCAGCAACATTAATTTAACATAGATAAGTAATAAGATATGAACCTACCTGCTGCAGGAAGGGCGAGGATTCCCGAAACCCAAGCTCTAGATGAATTTCCGGAGTCAGTCCTGCCATATGAAGTTAAAGAAGGCACAACTCCTCTCAAAGAAACTGTGGCTGCTGCAGCCGCTGCTCGTCCCCCTTCAAATAGGACAAGTCATATTCACACAATCAGGGGCAGAGGTAGAGTGCGGGATGCGGGTTGTTCAAACCATGAATTTGTCTTAAGAAATTCATTAAAATGTACAACTTATTAATTTAGAACCCGGTAACTTAGAAGGATTACAATTCCGAACCCATAAGATTCAGATTCTGGCTCCGCCTCTGCACACAGTTACTTTTTTTCCGCTTTGATAGTTAACTTATCGCTCAATAAATATAAAGGTAAAGACCACTAGTAATCAGAATATATCAGATCTATCTCCTTCATTGTTCCATATGACTTAAAATTCGCAAATATCCACTAATCCTCGTTTCCTTTCAAACATAAACACCAATCTACTGAAGGAAGTGGAGCACCGGCGAGATATAAAAATAGACATGCCAAATTGCAAATAAATGAATTATAATACAGATATAAGACGAGTATCAACCTAAAAGCTGAAAAACTTAAATATCATGATTGGAAACCTCAATGCTTCCCATCCCGCAGATCAAACTCATCAACATATGCTAAAGGTAGCCATAGGAATATCTAGGATTTCAAATCAATACACAACTCTACACACACACATGCATATAGACCGAGCTCGAATATGCACGAGGAATTGATATCAATATGTGTAACACACACCCACACACTTATAAATTTTTAGAGTTTTAAGTTCTGTGCACTGACATTTTAAAAGATAATACACTCATGAAAGAGGTCACTTCTAAGGTAATTACAACTAAATCTCTTAATAAGCATTAACTGATAATCTGGTAAAAATGATAACATGACTTGTTATCATATGTTAAAATTTACTCAGAGACTCATAGTTTGGGGAAGGGCCACACCCAAGTGGGTGTGATGTAGGCAGCCCTCTGATGCAAACATAGGCGACCTATGTACAGAGAAGAGGGGTCATCCCCGTTAACCTCAATAAAAAATTTATATATATATATATGTATGTGTGTGCGCGCGCGCATATACATTGAAAATAGTTACTCTATTTTGCCAAAAATTCTTTAGATTAAAAGTCCGATCGGGCACTGGAGCAGTCCGCTCATGTGCCATCCCCACCTTCAAATCCTGGATCCGCCTCTGGATATAAGCATAAGTGGCTTCTATGGCTCGAACCCCTGAACTATAAATCACACGGAAACAACTTTATCGTTGCTCCAAGGCTACTCTTCATAGACTCATAGTGCCAAAAAAAAAATTACACTGTCTGTGCATATAAGATACATCCAAATTTTTATATACATTTACAAAAGGAGCTTACTATAAGCGAGGAAATAAGGAGGGGGGAAATTGAAATTAAAAGAGAAATGGAACGAAATTTTTTACCAGAAAAAGCACGAGAACTCTGCTTAGAATAAGCAGAAAACAGAGATTTAGTAGCTCGTGAAGCAGATCTGCAAATCTGAGAATTCATCTTCAAACAAAATTCAGAATTAAACGTTAAAAAAAAAAAGAACAAATATAATGCACTCTTTTGTGAAGAGTGAAATGTACAGAATGAAGAAAGGATAGAATGGAGTAGTGATCAGTGACTGAGTGAGCTTTTATTTTGTGGTAACTGATTTGGAAAGTATCGTTAATGCACACGTGGTCCACGCGCTATAGGGGAGCGTGGGAGGAGAGAGTTTGAGCTTTGATTGGGTCAAATCTTAACCGAAAAGTTTATTGGGCTTTGATTGAATGAATCAGATTCGTTGTTTTGTAGTTACGACTTCGTATCTATGTTGCTTTCTCATTACATCTGAATCACGTGTTTGTCACCAGATATTATTACTTTTAGCTCGCGCTAAAAATTATTTACATGTTTTTACCGAAAAAAAGTATAATTTTTATATATATTATACAGACTGTATGTATATATAAAAAATATACAAATTTTATACATATTTTCGACTATTATTTTTACAGCTGCTATATAGTGTCATTTTTTCTTTTTTATTTGAGGTTAAAAATATATTAACTCTCACTGTTGATGTCAAATCGATATATACACAACGTGTATTGGCATATAGACTTCTTTACTCGTTAATTAATTTATATTTTTACCTCATTAAATGATAAGTTAATACAGTTTGGTGTACTCACCGGAGCTAAACCTATTAAGTGCAGGTTCAGTCCAACTCAATCACCTTTGCTTAAACATTATATTTGTATTATAAAATTTATTACATATTGTACGGCCAAAATCGGAGAGTCCGATTTTTGAGGTCACTGCGGCATTGCCCGGCCTCGAGAAACTCGGGACGGGGTTTGAAGCTTGGCTCCGAGGTACATCCCTCGAGGGAGCATATTGAAGATTTCCTGTGCTCGACCTCGGGGAAGTACAAATCGATGACCGTCATGGAAAAGCGGGAAATTCTCAAAGGCACGTGGTAGAGCTGACCAAATCTGCAAGAATAGTACAAGTCTGTATTGAGCCATTAAATAGTTGTACCAATGTCATTACCTTGTCATAAATATACATGTACTATGTTGGGATTCTCCCTTCCCGTATAAAGGGGACCCTTGTCATTTTGTAAAGGGGGATACATTCAATGCAATAGAATATTTTCTGCTCTCTTTATTCAACATTTATTGCTCCTTACTTAGCGTTCCTCATTTATTATCTTCATTTATTGTTCTTCATTATAGCTCATAATTAGTCGTTATAGGCTATCCCCGAGGCCCCTAGTATCATTGCATCTTCATCGGTTGTCCGTTGCTAACTACCCTAGCTAGACCTCGAGGCCCCCCGTTCCAGCCAGCTCGAGGCCCAGCTCGTGTCATCTTTGGTTTGCTTATCTCATTTTCTTTACGCACACTTATCATTTTTCCAACAATCAACTAGTGTTAGAATAGATCACATATTTTAGAGTCACAAATCAAATATAATTATTGTCATTTTCAGGTAAACAATTTGGTGCCCACCGTGGGGCTAAAGATAATAGTGATTACTTTAGTGCTAGTTTTCTGATAACACACGTTATTCTTCACACTTCTTCTTGCCAAGATTTTTTGATTTCAGGCTAAAAACATGTCAAACTCATCTAATGCACCAGTGCATAGCAACAATGGCCTCAATTTCCACGGGAAAAATAATGCAGCAGCTTCAGCAGCCTGTGTGCCACCGCACAACCCCGGAGTAGCACCTATTCCCAACCCAGTTGATGTTGGCTCGCATATTGCTATAAGCATAGATTTGGGTACGGACGTCGGCGGAAGCGTGCAGGGAGAAGTCCAACCTGACACACAAATAACGCATGCTCGAAATGAAGTCAGCCTACAAATCATTTTCGAAATGTTGCAAGCACAACAGGTTGCCATTGCTCAACTACAGAGTCAGCAAAAAACCCCGAGCACTGCGGGGCCGGAAACGGCTCCTCGAGTCGAGCAATCACCAGAAAGATCGAGTAATAACGGGTCAGGAGCAGACCCCGCCATAGTGAAGATGCTCGAGGACGTTACAAAGAGTATTGAATCGGGAGAAAAGAAGATAGAAGCTAACGATAAAAAAGTGGAGACCTATAACTCAAAGGTCGATCAGATCCCGGGCGCACCCTCGATTCTGAAGGGTGTAGATTCAAAGATGTTCGTGCAGAAACCAGTCCCATCGAGAGCGGCTCCGAAGCCCAATCCGAAGAAGTTAAGAATGCCTGATATCCCGAAGTATAACGGGACCTCGGACCCCAATGAGCACATCATTGCTTATACTTGTGCTTTAAAAGGGAATGACCTAAAGGATGACGAGATTGAATCCGTCTTGCTGAAAAAATTTGGAGAAATGTTGTCAAAGGGGGCCATGATGTGGTAACACAACCTACCCCCGAACTCAATGGATTCATTTTCCATGTTGGCAGACTCCTTTGTGAGGGCGCACGTTGGTGCCATTAAGATCGCTACAAGGAAGTCTGATGTCTTCAAATTAAACAGAGGGAGAACGGGATGTTAAGGGAGTTCGTATCCCGCTTTCAGAGGGAACGAATGGAATTGCCGCTAGTCTCCGATGACTAGCAGGTGCAAGCCTTCACTCAGGGCTTGAACGAACGAAGCTCGATAGTTTCGAAGCTGCTAAAGCAAAATTTGATCGAGTGCCCCATCATAACTTGGGCGGATGTACACAACAGATGTCAATCAAAGATCAGGGTCGAGGACGACCAAATAGGAGCCCCCTCGGGATCGATATACCCAAGCAGGCTCTTGGCAAAGGATTCTAGGTTTACAGAAAGGGAATCGATACCAAACAAAGAAAGATACCAACCATATGTAGAAGATCGAAGAAACGTCTCGAGGCGCAACATACCCCGGAGCGATCGAAGGATCGATCGAGGCCAAGGTTCCCGGAGACTCATCAACAAAGCAGGGTTCACTAGGCATTCAAGTCCAGTGGATGACGAACCTCGATTGACCGAGTACAACTTCAACGTCGATGTTTCAGGCATCGTGTCATCCATAGGCAAGATCGGGGACACTAGGTGGCCGAAGCGGGGTTCAATCAAATACCTCCCAAAGGAACCCCAACCTAATGTGTAAATACCATGGCACTCATGGGCACAGAACCGAGGACTGCAGAGAGTTTTGAGAAGAGGTATCCCGATTGTTCAACAAAGGGCTCCTTCGGGAGTTCCTCAGCGACCGGGCCAAAAATCACTTTTGAGAAAGAGATGCCAACAGGAAAAAAGAACCATAAGAACCTCAGCACATCATACACATGATCATTGGAGGATTCGACGTACCACAGGGACCCGTTTTCAAGCAAACAAAAGTATCTATCACCAGGGAAAAGCGAACTAGAAGCTACATACCGGAAGATGCTCTTTCATTCAGCGAAGAAGACATCGAAACCTTGCCCCAAACACATAATGATGCACTGGTAATTTCTTTTCTTTTGAATAACGTTCAAATTAAACGTGTGTTCATGGATCCAGGTAGCTTGGCCAACATAATCAGGTCGAAGGTGGTGGAGCAGCTCGGACTGCTCGATCAGATCATACCCACCTCTCGAGTCCTCAATGGATTCAACATGGCAAGCGAGATGACGAAGGGGAAAATCATCCTCCCAGTCAACGTGTCCGGTACAGTTCAGGGCACCAAGTTTCATGTCATCGAAGGCGACATGAGGTACAATGCCTTACTTGGAAGGCCGTGGATACACAGCATGAGGGCGGTACCATCGACTCTTCGTCAGATGATGAATTCCCAACAAAGGATGGTGTAAAACGGTGTACAGAGAGCAACATGCAGCAAAAGATATGTTCGCGGTACACAACATGGCACCAACATCAACTCCTCCCGTCCCGGATAAGTCAGAAAACAGGCTGATCCTCGAGGAACAGGTGGTCTATGAGCATTCGAATGAAGACAACAAAGAAGACTTCCTCACTCCTCGAACCTTTGTTGCCCCCAAGGAGTCGGATGCAACAAAATCGACGGTCGAAGAACTCGAACAGGTCGTCTAGATCGAGCACCTTCCAGATTGAAAGGTATACCTGGGAACGGGATTAACCCTCGAACTCAGGAAAAAACTCATCCAGTTTCTTATTAATAAAATTGATTACTTTGCTTGGCCCCATTTAGACATGACAGGGATCCCGCCGGCAGTAACCACCCACCGACTAAGCGTCGACCCCAGGTTCAAACCGGTGAAGCAAAAAAGGAGGCCTCAGTCTGAGGTAAGCGTTCATCAAAGTCGAGGTAACAGAACTCCTCAAGATAGGATCAATTAGGGAGGTAAAATACCCCGAATGGTTGGCTAATGTGGTTGTGGTTACCAAAAAGGGAAATAAGTTGGATGTGCGTAGATTATAAGGACTTAAATAAAAGAGTGCCCTAAAGACTTATTCTCATTTCCCAACAGCGATCGCTTGATTGATGCCACGGCCGGCCACGAGATCTTCACTTTTCTCGACGCCTACTCCGGGTATAATCAAATTCAAATGAACCCAGTGGATAGGGAGAAGACTTTGTTCATCACGAAGTATGGTACATACTGCTATAATGTAATGCCCTTCGGGCTAAAAAATGCAGGAGCCACGTACCAACGCCTAGTTAATAAGATGTTCGAACATAAAATAGGACAATCTATGGAATTTTACATTGACGACATGCTAGTTAAGTCCCTACGCGTAGAGGACCATTTGACTCATTTGAAGGAAGCATTCGATATCCTTAGAAGCTACAACATGAAGCTCAACCCTGAGAAATATGCCTTCGGAGTAGGATCAGGCAAATTTTTAGGCTTCATGGTGTCGAATAGGGGGATCGAGATCAACCCCGACGAAATCAAGGCCATCGAAGAAATCACGGTGGTGAACAATGTGAAGGTCGTACAGCGGCTGACCGGGCAGATAACGGCTTTAGGCCGATTCATATCGAGGTCGTCAGATCGGAGCCATCATATTTTCTCCTTACTCAAAAATAAGAACAGCTTCTAGTGGACTCCAGAGTGCCAACACGCCTTAGAGGAATTAAAGTGGTATCTCTCAAGCCCGCCTTTCCTCCACAACCCGAAGGAGGACAAAACGTTGTACTTATATATGGCCGTATCGAAGTAGCAATAAGTGGTGTGTTGGTTCGAGAAGAACAAGGTGTGCAATTCCTTGTCTATTACGTAAGTCGGACCTTGGGAGATGCTGAAACCAGGTATCCACACTTAGAAAAATTAGCTCTCGCATTAATAAGTGGATCTCAAAAATTGAACCCTTACTTTCAATGTCATCGTATATGTGTTTTAACGACATATCCTCTTCGAAACATCTTGCATAAGCCCGAATTATCGGGACGATTGGCCAAATGAGCCATTGAACTCGGAGGGTATGATATCGAGTATCAACCCCGAACAACTATCAAGTCCCAAATTTTGGCAGACTTCGTGGCCGACTTTACGCCCGCCCTTGTGCCCGAGGTAG
Organism: Nicotiana knightiana; assembly: GCA_005239525.1. Lineage (NCBI taxonomy): Eukaryota > Viridiplantae > Streptophyta > Magnoliopsida > Solanales > Solanaceae > Nicotiana > Nicotiana knightiana. Next base: position 76,237 of record ML369093.1, read on the forward strand.
ATAAATAACTCTTACTAAAAACGGGCACCTCATTAAGGGTATGGACCCTATTCACTGACTGTGCCTCGAATGTGAAAGGGTATGGGCTCGACATAGTTCTTAGACCACCTACGGGCAGCATGATTAGACAATCTATAAAAATTATGAAATTGACTAACAACGAGGCCGAGTATGAGGCTATGATTGTAGCTCTCGAGCTGGCAGAGGGCCTAGGAGCAGAAATCATTGAAGCAAAATGTGATTCCCTTCTGGTAGTAAACCAAGTAAATGGGAGCTTCGAGGTTCGAGAAGACTGGATGCAAAGATACTTAGACAAACTTCAAGTCACATTTCATCGCTTCAAAGAATGGACTCTGGTCCACATACCTCGAAAGCAAAATAGCAAGGCCGATGCGCTCGCAAATCTGGGATCATCCGTCGAATAAGATGACATACTCCCCAGTTATCCAAGTCGGTGATTGAAGAAGGCCATGTCGAGATCAACTCTACAAGTCTGACGTGGAATTGGAGAAACAAGTACATCAATTATTTGAGAAGCAGGAAGCTGCCCGCGGACCCAAAAGAATTGAGATCCCTTCGAACCAGAGCAGCTAGATTTGCACTCGACGAAAATGGAACTCTATATAAAAGGACCCTCGACGGACCCCTAGCAGTATGCTTGGGACCGGGGGGACACCGGGTATGTGCTTCGAGAAATCCACGAGGGCACCTGTGGAAATCATTCAGGTGTCAATTCTTTAGTTTGAAAGGTGATCTGAGTAGACTACTATTGGGACAGCATGGATAAAGACACGAAAGAATTCGTTCGAAGGTGTGATAAATGCCAAAGGTTCGCATTGATGATTCACCAACCCGGTGAACAACTACATTCAGTCTTATCACTATGGTCGTTCATGAAGTGGGGGATGGACATCGTCGGTCCCCTACCGACAGCGCCAGGTAAAGCTAGATTTATTTTGTTCATGACTGACTACTTCTCGAAATGGGTAGAAGCACATGCCTTCCAAAAGATAAGAGAAAAAGAAGATATCGACTTCGTCTGGGGCCACATCATATGCCGATTCGGGATCCCCTCCGAGATTACATGTGATAATGGGAAGCAGTTCATCGGCAGAAAGGTGACAAAGTTCCTCGAAGATCATACAATCAAAAAGATCCTATCAAATCCCTACCACACATGCGCAAATGGGCAGGCCGAATCCACAAACAAGACCATCATCCAAAACTTGAAAAAGAGGTTAGAAAATGCGAAGGGAAAATTGATAGAGGTGTTGTCCGAAGTACTGTGGGCTTATCGAACAACTTCGAAGACAAGCACAGGAGAGACACCGATCTCTTTGGTATATGGGTCCGAAGCTCTGATACCAGTCGAGGTTGGGGAACCAAGGGCTAGATTTCAAGATACCACCAAGGACTCGAACAACGAGGCCATGACTACAGCCCTCGAACTGTTAGATGAAAAGCGAGAGGCTTCACTGGTTCGAATGGCGCCCAAAAACAAAGGATCGAAAGATACTATAAAAGGAGAACAAACCTCCGACATTTCGGAGTCGGGGACTTAATCCTAAGGAAAGTCAACCTCAGCACTCTAAAAAAAAATGAAGGGAATCTAGGACCAAGATGGGAAGGACCGTACTGCGTCCTCGGAGTAGTAGGCAAAGGATCCTACCAACTTGGCACCATCGAAGGCGAGCAACTACCTAGCAACTAGAACATATCGATGCTCAAGCGCTATTATTGCTAAGGTATAACCTTCTCCCTTTTTCACTTTATGTTTCATAATAATTTCTTACAGGTGTTCGATGTGGGACGCCGAAGCAGCCTTCGATTCGAAGACCTTGGGTTTTAAAGCATGCGTTGCACTCTTTTTCCCTCCAACCGGGTTTTATCCCAAATGGGTTTTGCCGGTGAGGTTTTTAATGAGGCAACATCTATATGTGATACGCTCAAATTACACCTTAAAATAGTGTAAGCGATCGATGTCAAATATAGTAACCCAACAAGGTTGGGTCGAATCCCACAGAGAACAATATGGAGGCGATTAGGAACGCAAGAGAATTATCACTTATCGCGCAATGCCAAACAAATAAGATTTTGGTTTTGAAAGTTGTTTATAACTAAATGCGAAAATATAAACTAACCTAGAAAGCAAGTAAAATGATCAATGGCAACAAGTATGAATGCTTCGGGAATTACACTCAAGTAACGATCCAATGTATTTCACGATTTCACAAATAGGAGCGAGTTTATGTTAATTAGCCACG
>ML369094.1:0-11126 GCA_005239525.1 Nicotiana knightiana
AATTTACTAGCAAGATATAGTTCTTCTCCTACACGGAGATATTGGAACGGGATTAAGCATATATTGTGATATTTAAAGGGAACTCTTGATATGAGTTTGTTTTATGATAACAAAGATAGTGCAGATCTTGTTGGTTATGCAGATGCATGTTATTTATCTGATCCCCATAAAGCTCGATCTCAAACCGGGTACGTATTTACTTATGGAGGTATTGTCATATCATGGCGCTCCACAAAGCAATCTATTGTTGCTACTTCTTCAAATCATGCTGAGATAATAGCTATTCATGAAGCAAGTAGGGAATGCGTATGGTTGAGATCAATAATTTATTTTATTCGAGAAAAATGTGGTTTGGAATGTGAGAAAAGACCCACAATTTTATACGAAGACAATGCTGCATGCATAGCCCAATTGAAAGGGGGATTTATAAAAGGTGATAGAACAAAGCACATTTCACCAAAATTATTCTACACACACGATCTTCAGAAAAATGGTGACATTGATGTGCAACAAATCCGTTCAAGTGACAATCCGGCAGATTTATTCACTAAATCTTTGCCAACTTCAACTTTTGAGAAGATGGTATACAAGATTGGAATGCGGAGACTCAAATATCTGAAACAAGGTTTTCATCAGGGGGAGTAAAATACGCGATGCACTCTTTTTTCCTTACTAAGGTTTTTTCCCACAGGGTTTTCCTTATAAGGTTTTTAATGAGGCACCTAGCAATGCGTATTACTAAATATGTGCACTCTTTTTCCTTCACTAGAACTTTTTTCCTACGGGATTTTTCCTAGTAAGATTTTAATGAGGCACATTATCTTTTAATGAACATCCAAGGGGGAATGTTATAAATATATATTTTATAATGGATGTTCATTTAGTACTCCGTTGTAAATAAGCTTACTGAAGAAGCTTATCCATATGGGACACTGCCGTAAATATGTTTATCTATTTAGTACTCTATTGGAAATAAGCCTCCTGAAGAAGCTTATCATTTTGGTACTCCGTTATGGATAAACATTACCCCCGGAAGAAGATTATTCTGGTACAATAACATCTTACAAGCAGCTTACACAACAGCTTGCAGTAGCAGCTTACACAGCAACTCGCACTAGCAGCTTACAAGCAACTTGCACTAGTAGCTTACACAGCAACTTCCTTCTTCTATAAATAGAAAAGATTTCAGTTCATTATATATATCAGTTTGAAAGTTCAATAATATATCAGTTTCTCTCTAGACTTGTCTTTAGTTTATTTACTTTACGGTAATTATTTTATAACGACTCTAAAGTAATTTATACATATAGTTTATACTTTATAGCCAGCTCTTCGAGGCTTCAAGCAGCTTTCATTGTATAAAAGAGAAGTTAAAGATCAATTCATCTACACCAGTTTGATATTTCTATTCCATTTTGATTAGACTTATCCCAGTTCCCAGATCAAAACTGCTAATGGTTTCTATATACATAGCTTTTTTTTCGATTTTCATCGGTTCTCTCCTTTACTTCATCCACCTCCGAAGGAAGGCGCCGCCGGAAAATGGTCACGGGAAACTTCCACCGGGACCACGAAGTCTTCCGATAATCGGCAATCTCCACATGCTAGGTACCCTCCCTCATCGTACCCTATACGATCTATCCAAAAAATACGGTCCAATAATGTTCCTAAAGCTCGGAAATGTTCCAACGGTGGTGGTTTCATCGCCGGAAACCGCCGAGCTAATACTCAAGACACACGACGCCGTTTTCGCCAGCCGCCCAAAGCTTAAGGCGGTGGAGTACGTAAGCGACGGTGCTAAGGGTTTGGCTTTTGCTCCGTACGGTCCACAGTGGCGTAATGCTCGTAAATTCTGCACACAAGAGCTGCTCACGGCGGAGAAAATTGAGTCTTTTGCTTGGATGAGGAAAGAGGAAGTTGGGGTTTTGGTGCGGCGGCTGAAGGTGGCAGCTGATGGCGGTGAGATGGTGGAACTTGGAGAGAAGGTTGGGGAATTGATTGCGAATATGACGTATAGAATGTTATTTGGGGAATTTCGCAATAGCGATAGATTTGATTTGAAGAACATTGTACAGGAAATGGTGCGATTGGCTGGAGCATTTAATATTGCTGATTATGTGCCTTTTGTTGAGCCATTTGATATTCAGGTATTGTTCTTATCTACCACTATTACTGTTATTGGGCTTAATTTTTTTGTCTCAGTTGGATTTGACACCATTAATAGGACAAAATTTGAACATATGATTGTTCGTATTGTTCAAACATGTAGAAACAAACAAACAACAATAATAACGAAGTAGTGTATCCACCTTATAAAGATAGATAGATTGTTTTAGATAGATTCTCGGCTCAGACAACAAGTAGCAAATAATAGTAACAACAATATATTAAGGTAACGGGCACGAATGACACAACATGTATTAGTAAAGAAACATGAATAAGATAACACAAAAATAGTTCTAGTACTACCGGTAAGCCTAGGAGGACCATACTACTATCTGTCAATCTACAACCCAATCCTCGACCTCCACATCTTTCTATCGTGGGTAATATTATTGGTAAGCTGGAACAATGACATGACCAGCCTAACTTCCTCTACCCAATACTTCTTAGGCCTGCCCCTTCACTTCAGCCGACCCGCAATGTTCAAACATGTATATGGTTCAAAAAGCAAAGTACAAAGTCGTTTAACTACGAGCATAACAATAGATTTTCAGAATAACATTTATGTTATCAAAGTTTTTAAGTAGAGAAAGATACAGAAGTATAAAATATTTAAAAAGAAAACTTAAATATACTATATTCTGGCGTATAAACAGAGGCGGATTCAAGATTTGAAGTTTATGGATTCCTGTCGCAATCTCAAATTAATATACCATAATAGCTGGGTTCACAATTAGATATTTAATAAACATTTTAATAAAAATACAAGGTCTACGCAAAAGTTACTCAGTTCCCGGAAACCCATACACTATACTCTAGATATGCCCCTGCGTATAAAATCCCAGACCCAAAAGAACGCAATGCATTTTTACTTTTTTTTTAAGGTGTAGGGGGCATGATCATTCAAGGGTACGTGTGAGGAACGTCTCAGCATAATCTTTTTCTTTCTTTTTTGCGTCAGATTGGATTTAAGTAGTAGTCAATATAACATGCTATTTACATTCTACCAAGAATGCTATGTGGTATCAAATTTGATATTCAACATTTACTTACACGCAATTTATGCTTTTGATTATTCGACAAATTACAGTGAAGTTTGTGCTTTTCCTATCGACGTAATGCTTGGATATACTTGTGAAGTAGTACTGTATCATGCAATGAATAAGATTTACCTTTTGATATCCAAGAGATGAATTGGTGGATTCTATTTTGGACTAAAAAATTGTTCGTGATATATGATTTCTGAAACAATGAATGTTCAGGGCTTGAATAAGCAATTGAAGGAAACTGGAAAGGCTGTTCAGAAAGTATTTGATACCATAATCAATGAGCATGAACAAGATGCAAGGGATGGTACTCACAAAGGTAGCAAGGATCTTGTTGATGTCATGTTATCACATCAAAATTGTCTGAAATCCTACTCGATTGATCGTGCAACCATGAAAGCCATCCTTTCTGATATGATCGTTGGAGCTATTGATACTTCACACACTTGGATTGAATGGGCGTTTGCAGAAATAGTTAAGCATTCAAGAGTAATGAACAAACTCCAGGAAGAGTTGATATCTGTAGTAGGTCTGGATAGAATGGTTGAGGAGCAAGATTTGACTAAGTTGGAATACTTAGAACTGGTGCTCAAGGAAACCTTCCGACTACATCCTGTGGCGACTCTTTTAGTTCCTCGAGAATCAATGGAAGATGTTGTCATAAACGGGTATTATATACCTAAAAGATCACGAGTTATGATAAATTGTTGGGCATTAGGACATGATCCTAAGATATGGTCGGACAACGTTGAGCAATTTGTTCCTGAGAGGTTTATTGGCAAGAACATTGATCTTCGCGGACATGATTTTCATTTGTTTCCATTTGGATATGGAAGAAGAAGTTGTCCAGGAATGAATCTGGGGTTGATCACTGTGAAGTTGATAGTCGCACAATTAGTGCATTGCTTCAATTGGGATTTGCCTGAAGGCATGTTACCTGGTGATTTGGACATGACTGAAAAGTTTGGTTTGGCTGCTCCAAGAGCTCAAAATTTGCTTGTTATTCCCACTTACCGTCTACACTCTTAACCAGCTTAATAGGTGATTAAATTGAGCTTATTTCCAGAGGGTTAATTAAATCGGAACAACTATGCATCCTCTAGCTAGGTTTCAAAATCTTAGATTATAATGTAATGATAATTAGTAGGTTTACAATAAACAAGAGGACTTTGTTTTGTGCTGCATTAAGCGTAAAATTGTACATGTTGATCATAAGGAATTAAGAAATATGATCCCTATGGAAATAATAGCCACTGAAACAACGTAGTTCCTGTTATTAATGCCATGTTTTCGACAGCTCAAATACATGTTTGGACTATGTTACAAGTGTGGTGCAAAGACACAAATCTCTGAGAAGAATGGTTCTACATTCTCTGAAAAGTAGCTTATTGGCTTCTGAATAAATTATTTATATATATTAAGTGAATTTTAACGTAATACATAATTGGGACCATACCTACTAGGCTCCGCGGAACATATAAGTCATACTGTAGCTCCTCACTTGTCCGTGTGTTACTGTGATTCTTCAAGTACTATAAGGATTTGAGTCTTGTTGCGCCGTCCGTCTTTGTTTATTACTTCTTCTGTTTCAATTTATGTGTTTATTGGTCTGTTTTAAAAAGTGACATGTTTTTATATTTGGAAATATGTTAATTTAATTTTTTCATGTTACTCTTAATAAGAAGCTTTTATAGCCACACAAATGTTATGGCATATTTAAGATCACATGTTTCAAAAGTTTTACATTCACTCAATTGTTATGACATATATATGACCACAAGTTTCAATTTCTTTTTTCAACTAACTCAAATTATGTCATATTATTTGCCTTGGCGATGGACGTTTTGACGCGTCACATTCAAGAGAAGGTATCGTGGTACATGTTATTTGCTGATGACATAGTACTGATTGACAAAATGCGAGGTGGTGCTAATGCAAGACTGGCTAACTCTGGAGGTTTGGAGACGGGCCTTGGAGGTGGGACTGGCTAGCTCTGTGGAGGACAAGATGCGAGAAGTGCGGTTAAGATGGTTTGGCATTTGAAGCGAAGTTAAGATGGTTCGGCATTTGAAGCGAAGGATACAACTACCCCTAGTGCGGGGATGTGAGAGGTTAGCCTTGGAGGATAGGAGGAGAGGGAGAGGTAGATCGAAGAGGTATTGGGGGAGGTAACTACACAGGACATGGCACATCTTCAACATACCGAAACATGATCCTTGATACGAGGATGTGGAGGTCAAGGATAGGGTAGAAGGATAGTTGGTAGTGGACCTTATTTCTTTCCCATACTTTTAGTATTAACATTGCACGGTATTTTCTTATCCTTCATTCTCTTTTACTACCTGGTATTTCAGTTTCTCATTCTTATTCCTACTCTTGTTTCTTTCGCTTCGGTTGATCTATTATCGTATTATTGTTTACTGCTTGTTGCTATTACTATTGCTTTTTTCTCATTTTTCTTAAATCGAGGGTCTATCGGAAATAACCTCTTTACCCTCACAAGGTAGAGATAAGATCAACGTACACCCTACCCTAGACCCTACTTATGGGATTACACCGATTTGTTATTATTGTTGTTAATCAAATTATGTCACACAAATTAAGAGTACAAGTTTTTTACTGTTTTCTCTTCGTAGTCAAAACCTCATTTGCTAGTCTATTTTATGGGCCTACAGTCTAAAATATAGCATTGGAGAATTTGGTAGAAATGACATCAGCTAGCCACTCTAAAGGGCTGCTATTTAGGAATTAGTCAGCGCGTTTTTAATTTTAATTTTTCAGTTCAAATTTTCAAGACAAAAATGTCTTGAGTTTTTCCGAAGTTAAGATTTTTAGTATAAAGTTTCAGGACAAAACAAGTATTAGCTAATCTTTAAATAGTATCCCCGTGAACGACTATCTATGCACTTGCCCAAAAATTTGCCACTTAGGATGTGTTTGGTATGAAGAAAAATGTTTTCCATGAAAATTATTTTCCTAGAAAATATTTTCATGGAAAATGAGTGGTTTTATCACTTATTTTCCTTGTTTGGTTGGTGAGTGGAAAATTTTTTCTGAAATTTATTTTTTAGTGTTTGGTTTGAGAGTAGAAAATATTTCTTATGCTACTCTCCTCACCCCTTTTCTCCAAGTTCCCATGTTTCCTTGCCCCCACCTTCCCTCCCCAAATATCCAATATTTTCAGGACTCTATTTTCTTTAACAATTTAATTATTCTTCTAAAAATCCACACATATACTTCATAACTATAAAGAAAATACTTTTTTTTTTTGTTGAAAAGAATGTACTCTTTCTACAACATGAAAATAAACTTATTATTTTATAAAATAAAAATAAATATCTTTTCTATATCATGAAAAGAAAATATTTTGTTTTGGTAAAATGAAAGAAAGTACTATATTTGTTAATGTCACGACCCGTAATTTTCACCGTCGGGACCGTGATGACGCCTAACATTTCACTTGCTAGTCAAGCCAACGTTAGAGAATTTTTAATCCAATTCCTTTACATTTCAGAAATTTACAACAAGCAAGCTATAACGAGTTAAAATAAGTGCGGAAATATATAACAACCTCAATATATACTACTACCCAGAATCTGGAGTCACAATTCGCGAACCTTTAAGATCTTACTACAAGTGTCTGAAAGAAATACAACTGTTTTCGAAATGAAAGAAACAGTAAAGTGAAATATATAGAAGGGGATGTCAGGGCCTGCGGACACCGACAAGTCTACCTTGGGTCTCCTATTAGATGGATCCTGCAGCCAACCTCACGATCAACTCGACCCAGCACCAAAATCTGCACCGAAAGTGCAGAGTGCAGTATTAGTACAACCGACCCTATGTACTGGTAAGTGCCGAGCCTAACCTTGACGAAAGAGTGACGAGGCTACGACGGGTCACTCACACTACAACCTGTACACAATATATATTATAAAAGCTGAAAAGGAAGATAGAATAGAATAAAGCAGTAACTTGCAAGAATTTACTACAGTTCTCAGAAGTAAATGAACAGCGTTCAGGTACTACCAATCCTTAAGTGCAAATAAGAATATCGTAAAGCTTTCACAGTTCAGGGAAAGCATAAACGCATATGTTGTTACGGTACGCAACCCGACCTCATCGTACATATCATATTCCTCCCTTACTTCCTCATAATAGCATAATCAACAGAATATAAATAAAAGTGTTGCGGCGTGCAACCCGATTCCACCATATCGCAATAACACAACCACAGTTCACCCTTATTCCACCAGACAATCCACCCTTATTACACTTGTTGCGGCGTGCAACCCATTCCAATCGTACAATATCAATTCACCCTTATTCCTCCTCAATATATTACCCTTATTTCACCTGTTGCGGCGTACAATCCGATCCCACCATATCAATATTAATTATTCAGTATGTACAGAAATTTCACAATTCAAATCACAGAACCCTTCACAATACTTAAACTCCAAACCGAGATAAATAGGAAGCTTGTTCACCATGAAATTTCACGTAAGTAATACTACTCAGCGAGACCAATTCAGAATATACCACAAAAAGTACCGATAATCAGCTTAAGCAAATAATAAGAGATAATGAAGCTACGGAATAACTAATTCCATTAACAGAGGGAAACGATCTCTAACAAGTATCAACTAGGCATGGGAATACAAGTAGAGCATGTAACAGTTAAGACATGAAAGAGACAATATGAGAAGAACGGAAAAGAAACAGAAAAAAGCAGATAAATTGACGGCGCATAAGTACTCGTCACCTCACATATACGCCGCTCACATGAATTTCATATAGTAAATAGGTTGAGGGTTCCTAATTCCCTCAAGTCAAGGTTAGACACAACACTTACCTCGCTCCAAAAATCACTCACTACTCAACCACAACCTTGCCGCTCAAGCCTCCAGACCAATAGAATCTAGAAAATTACCAACCAAATGATTCGAATTAAGCCTTAGGAACTACCAACGACTGCAAGAATTCAATTTAGGCCATTTTTGAAGAAGTCAACAAAAGTCAACACCTGGTCCCACTTGGTCCAAACCCGAAATTTGAACCAAAATCTGATTACCCATTCACCCCCGAGTCCAGTTATGCAATTTGTTTTGGAATCCGATCTCAATTTGAGGTCTAAATACCCAATTTACCACATCCCTAGTTTCTACCCAAAACCCTCAATTCCACCATGAAAAACCTTAGATTTTAGGTTGCAACCTTAGGAAAAGTATTGAAAGATTGAAAGAAAATAGGTTAAAATCACTTACCAACGATTTGGGGAAGAAAAAGTCTTGAAAAAATCGCCTCTAAGGTTTTAGGTTTTGAAAATTTGAGAAATGAACCAAAAATCACGTCTAAGTCCTATTTCATCAACTGCAGATGTCGCATTTGCGACCCGGGCTTCGCAAATGCGAAACTCCCACATTTCTGCTGCCTTCGCAAATGCGAACAAAATGTTCGCAATTGCGGAATCTGGGGATTGCAAATGCGACCCATGTCTTCGCAAATGCGAAGAGTTCCCCTTCTCAGTTTCCGTCGCAAATGCGAAACTATGTTCGCAAATGCGGACACTGGCCTTCCGCAAATGTGACCTTATTGTCGCAAATGCGAACCTAGGCTGACCCAGGCATACTTCGCAAATGTGAATATATGGCTCGCAAATGCGCCTGATAGAAAATGGGGATGTTCGCAAATGCGAATTCTGATATCGCAAATGCGAGACCAGAAATGCAGACACCAGCAAACATTCTAAGTCTAATTCACTCCGTATCCTATCTAAAACTCACTCGAGCCCTCGGGGTTCCCAACCAAACATGCACACAAGTCCTAAAACATCATACGAACTGGCTCACATGATCAAAACATCAAAATAACACCTAAAACTACGAGTTGAGCACCAAATCAAATGAAATATTTTTCAAGAAAACTTTGAAACTTGTATTTTCACAACCGAACGTTCGAATCATGTCAAACCAACTCCGTTTTCATCAAATTTCAGAGACAAGTCATAAATATAGTATTGGACCTATACCGGGTTCCGTAACCAAAATACGGACCCGTTATCCAAAAAGTCAAACTTTGGCCAAACATTTCAAATTCCTTAAGCTTTCAACTTTCAAATTTCGACAAAGTCCGATATCTCGGGCTAGGGACTTCCGAATTCGATTCTGGGCATACACCCAAGTACCAAATCTCGGTCCAGACCCACAAGGACCGTCAAAATAAGAATACGGGTCCGTTTACTAAATTTTTAACCGAATTCAACTCAATGAAGTTTTTAGGCAAAAATTCTTAATTTTCTTAGCTTTCAACATAAAAGCTTTTTGGAAAAATGCCTGACTGTGCACGCAAATCGAGGAAAGCTAAAACATGATTTTAAGGCTTCGTTTCATAGAATTAGGTTTCAAAACATGAGATGACCTATCGGGTCATCATAATTAAAAAACTTAGCTCAAAGTAATAATATAAAACAATAAAATAAATAATAGATGTAGAAAGAAAGTGTGATGACCCAAAAGGTCATCCCATATATTTCTAGCTAATTTTGTGATTCTGAGGTCGTGAAAACCTCCTTCTATCTCACCTCAATTTGCGTGCGCAGCCCGGGAAACCTTTATGTGAAAAATTGATAAAAATGATAATTTTGTATTAGAAATTTGAATAAAGTTGACTTCGGTCAATTTTTTTGGTAAACGGACCCGGGCCCATGATTTGACGGTCCCCGAGGCTCCGTAGGAAAATATGGGACTTGGGCGTATGCCCAGAATCGAATTTCGAGGTCCCAAGTCCGAGAAATGATTTTTTAAAGAAAATTGTTTTTTTAAAAAATATAAAGGTTTTTGAAAATGAAATTTGAGGTAAAGCCTGGGATATCGGGCCCCGATCATGGTTCCGGAGCCCGTACAGGTTCCATATGACTTATATATGTTATATGTGAAATTTGGTAAGAAACGGACTTAGTTTGACGTGATTCGGACCTTAAATGCAAAATTTGATGTTTAAAGAACTTTGAGGAATTTCATTGGTTTTTTTGGTTTGATTCGTCGTTTTAGTGTTATTTTATGTGTTTTGGAACCTCGAGCGAGTCTGTATTAGGTTATAAGACTTGTTTGTGCATTTAGAAGGGGTCCCAGGGTGCGTCATGTGTGTTTCGGATAGGTTTCAGGTCCATTTTCCTCATTTTTCCACTGCTAGAACTATCATCTGGTTTCCTTCTATGCGATCGCATAGATGAAGTCACGATCGCATAGTGTTGCTTGGACCCTCCCAGTTTTTCCTTCACTGCGGTCGCACAGCTACATTCGCGATTGGGGAAGCCCACATTTTCCTTCTTCGTGTTCGCCTCCATTGGCACGCGTTCGCACAGTGATTTCCACTGTTGAGCATCAGATTACTCCTTTCTACGCGATCGCATTCCGTGATGCGCGATCGCGTAGTGTGACGACTGGACCAGCAGATAATTCCTGTTATGTGATCGCATATGTACCTTCGCGATCGCATAAGTCATTTTGACCAGTGATATTTTTTTCCTCTACGCGATCGCAAATAATTTCACGCGATCGCGATGGTTTAAACACCTGGGCAGAATATAAGTTTTCAAAATCGGGGGTTTCACCATTTTAAACATATTTTGACTTCTACAACTCGGTTTTGGGCGATTCTTTGAGGGTTTTTCACACAAAACGAGTGGATAAGTGTTCTTCCACTAGAATTAAATATATTTCATGAATTAAATATATGTTGTTTCTGTCGCATTCTAGTTGTTTTTCCTCAGTGGCTGCATAGCATATTTAAATTGGGACTACGGACCGAGATTCGGGAGCTTTCCCCCTGTACTGCACTGCATATTTAAATTGGGACTACGGACAGAGATCTGGGAGCTTTCCCCCTGTACTGCATCGCATATTTAAATTGGGA
>ML369094.1:11859-60503 GCA_005239525.1 Nicotiana knightiana
GAAAAGTTATGTCTGAAGGACTTCTATTTCGAAAGTATATTTGAAAAGTATTTGTCTTGCAGAAAAATGATATTTGAAAGAGCAGTATTTGGGAAAGTATATTTTGAACATCACGTATTTTGATGATATTTGAAAGAGCAGTATTTGGGAAACTATATTTGAACACCACGTATTTTGAAGAGACTATATTTTAAAGATTTCTCTTTATAAAAATATATAAATATACATTCAGAGAAATTATGTTTCAAATAAGAAATTTATCTATTCCGAAATGATTATATCTTTAAAGCTTTCAAAATAAACTCACGATTTAAAGGTTTTCACTCGAAGGTTTGACCAGTTTTATTGAGTTTATTGGCTAAGGCCTGACATGAATAAATTGATGCAGTGCTGAGTTGCTAGTGTTTTATTGGGTTGTGGTTCCCGACATTTGGCTTGCATTCTTTCCTTTCTCTTTGCGTATTTCTATTATGCTGTCCATTGATCGTAATTATTGGATTTTCTTCCGTATTATTCGATCGTACCGTTATTTATATCGAAAAATCTTTAGATAGATATTACGTTTCGGTCATTGGTACATTTATGTCTTTTTACTTATTAGACCAGTGGTGTCCTGACTAGTCCTCGTCACTACTTCACCGAGGTTAGTCTTGATACATACTGGGCAGCGCTGTGGAGTGCTCATACTACACTTCTGCACATTTTTGTGTGTAGATCCAGGTTATTATTGTTAGTAGCTGCGCAGATCATTGATGAGGAGACTCAAGGTAACCTGCTGCTGCGTTCGGAGGCTTCAGAGTCACCTTCATGTTTTATTTCTATTCAGCTATACTTACTTATTCCTAGACAGTTGTATTTAGATTTGATAGAAAGATTTGTAGAGCTTATGACTTGTATTTACCGGGTTTTGGGAAGTTGTAAACTCTGTCAAGATGTCTATATCGAGACTGTTATAATTCTTATATTGTTGTTGTTGTTGTTGTTGTTCCGTGGAAATGTTAGGCTTACCTAGTCCCTAAGACTAGGTGCCGTCACGATACCCAATGGAGGGAAATTTGGATCGTGACAAGTTGGTATCAGAGCTCTAGGTTCATAGGTGCTATGAGTCATAAGCGAGTTTAATAGAGTCTTGCGGATCGGTACAGACACGTCTGTACTTATCTTCGAGAGGCTACGGAACTATTAGGACAATTTCACTCCTTTCATTCCCATCATGCGAGTTCATTGATCTTGAAGGTTGAAATTATCATTCCATTCTCTCACTGATGGTGAGGACACGAGTTGCGGTTCCTGATGATGTTACCCAAAGAAAACGTCGCAAGGTTCAGAGACAGAGGCCGATAAGGAGCACATGTCGCAGTTAAGATGCCTACCAGAGCAGCCGTTGAGGAGTCGCCAGTAGTCCTAGTTGGGGGACAGGTACTGGAGGTGCCTGTTGCTACCCCGAACTTCAGGAGGCCTGGGCTTAGTTTTGAGAATAATTGGTACATTAACTCAGGCAGGGTTGATTCTAGTGCACCAGTTGCTTCACAGATCAGGGGAGGAGTTCAGACTCCCACCGTCTACACTCCAGAGCAGTGAGATCATATTGGTCGGGTTCCAGTTGTCATGGCAGCACAACACGTGGTTTCAGTTCAGCCGTGGTTAGGGCAGTAGCATCGGAGAAAGAATACCTTGGACTTGAGAGGTACAAGAAGTACCACCCTTCTATATTTCAGTGGATGGGCGTCAGATGGTGCCCCGAGTTTCCTGGGGGAGTGTCACTATATTCTTCGTACTTCGGGTATTGTGGAGGCAAATGGGATTTATTTTGTCACGTCTCAGGCTCAGAGTAGTGGGTTGATCAGTGGTGGCAGCATATGAGTTGGGGTAACCTGGCTGAGTTAGCTTCACTAGCGTGGATTCAGTTTTTGGAGATGTTTCGAGGGAGGTTGCACCTCAGTTCCGTCGGGATGTACGGGGCACGGAGTTTGAGCAGTTGTGTCAGGGCGCTATGCCACTATTGGAGTATGCCGTTAGATTCAGTGAGTTGGCCAGATATACACCTCACTTGGTTGCTTCAGTTAGGAGGCGAGTCTGTATATTCATTGAGGGACTCAGGCATGGTAGAGAATTTTGGGTCAACTAATTCAGTTGCATTACCAGCTTCGCATGGAGGATTTTCAGGTACTCATGGGTCTCAGAGGATCCGTATTGTATTTTTTCCACAGCCACGTCGGCAGAGAGATTATTTTCAGTGTGGAGATGTTAGCCACAAGGTGAGAGATTGTTTCAGGATTCAGGTAAGGTGTGTTATAGCAGGCTATTCAGGTGGGTAGAGGGCACCCAAGAGGGGGAGGACCGACCCATTGATGTGTTGCATATAGTAGGCTAGAGGCCGTCGTGCCAGAAATCATCACCCATGTATGGCTTGATGTGCTAAAGTGGGGTACCATTGTATTTCACTATAGTCCTGTTGGTCAGGACGAGTTTCCATTATTTGTTGTTTCATTTATGAGTGAGTTTCATGTTTTGCACTCTATTTTTGTGTTTTCTCATGTTGGGATATTCTATGAGTAGTAGCTCGTGCCTATCATTGTTTTATTCATCCTTGCTAGTGGTGAAACTAGAAGTGAGTCCATGTCGTCCCTCGTGGTAAGCTTTATGGGATTCCCCTGAGTATTTTGTTTTCGAGTTGTGATTTGATACTCCATTGAGATGTGAGTAAGTAAGCGCTATGATTTTGTTAGCCGAGATGAATTAGTGGGAGATCTCTATTGGTATGATATATATCCATAGAGTTGAGGGCGAGACCCTCGTGATTCTTTGTGATTTGATATGTTTGGATCGGGCTGAGTACCGCGGTGGAATTTTTATCAGGATGGAATCCTTGTGATTTTTTCATATGCTTTGCTTCTTTCTTGTTATATTGCTTTGGTAAGTTAGTATTGATAGAGAGTTATGCCTTTGGGCTTGCCTGATAGTACCTTTATATGCTTCTATTTTCATATTCAGTCATTTCGTTATGTGCTTCTTTAGTTTAGCTTGCGGGATGTGTGCCCGGTGGTGTTAGCTGTGACTCGGTGATTCGGGTGTCTAATGATGAGGTCTTCATATTTATTGTATCATTATTGGTATTATGGGATATGGAAACAGAGTTCTTCCATATGTGGCACTAATTGCCAATGTTGAGTTGATTTCGGGCAGTTATTGTGATCAAAAGTGCTATTGAGCCTATGTGTGATGTGCTATGTTGTGTGGCCGTTCCTTATGGGCGTAGACCTGAGTTGATGCAGCTGGTTGAGGCTAATTCCGGATATGGATTTAGAATCCGGTCTTTTGGAAATGAGTAAAAGGTGAGGAATTAAGGTATGAGGTTTATCGATGGTGATGAGAAGGATATATTGCAGTTGCGAGGTGTCATCAGGCTTATGTAGGTTGGGGTGACGTGGGATCACCCGCGGGTGTGTGTTGGAAGTGCGCAATCAGTGATTGGATGAGTTCAAAGTGAATCTTGGCACGTTCAAGGACGAACGTTTGTTTAAGAGGGGGAGATAGTGATGACCCAAAAGGTCATCCTGTATATTTCTAGCTAATTCTGTGATTCCGAGGTCGTGAAAACCTCCTTCTACCTTAGCTCGATCTGCATGCGCATCCCGGGCGTGTAGCCGGGAAGCCTTTATGTGAAAAATTGATAAAAATGATAATTTTGTATTAGAAATTTGAATAAAGTTGACTTCGATCAATGTTTTTGGTAAACGGACCCGGACCCGTGATTTGACGGTCCCCAAGGGTCCGTAGGAAAATATGGGACTTGGGCGTACGCCCAGAATCGAATTCCGAGGTCCCAAGTCCGAGAAATGATTTTTTAAAGAAAATTGTTTTCTGAAAAATATAAAGGTTTTTGAAAATAAAATTTGAGGTGAAACCTGTGATATCGGGCCCGTATCATGGTTCCGGAGACCGGTACAGGTTCGATATGACTTATATGTGTTATCTGTGGAATTTGGTAAGAAACGGACTTAGTTTGACGTGATTCGAACCTTAAATGCAAAATTTGATGTTTAAAGAACTTTGAGGAATTTCATTGATTTTTTTGGTATGATTCGTCGTTTTAATGTTATTTTATGTGTTTTGGAACCTCGAGCGAGTCCGTATTAGGTTATAAGACTTGTTTGTGAATTTAGAAGGGGTCTTGGGGTGCCTCAGGTGTGTTTCAGATAGGTTTCGAGTCCATTTTCCTCATTTTTCCACTGCTAGAACTGTCATCTGGTTTCATTCTATGCGATCGCATAGATGAAGTCACGATCGCATAGTGTTGCTTTGGACCCTCCCAGTTTTTCCTTCACTGCGATCGCATAGCTACATTCACGATCGCGGAAGCCCACCTTTTCCTTCTTCGTGTTTGCCTCCATTGGCACGCATTCGCACAGGGATTTCCACTTTTGAGCATCAGATTACTCCCTTCTACGCGATCGCATTCCGTGATTCGCGATCGCATAGTGTGACGACTGGGCCAGCAGATAATTCCTCTTATGCGATCGCATATGTACCTTCCCGGTCACATAAGTCATTTTGACCAGTGATATTATTTTCCTCTACGCGATCGCAAATAATTTCACGCGATCGCGATGCTTTAAACACCTGGGCAGAATATAAGTTTCCAAAATCTGGGGTTTCACCATTTTAAATATATTTTGACTTCTAGAACTCGGTTTTGGGCGATTCTTTGAGAGTTTTTCACACAAATCGAATGGGTAAATTTTTTTCCACTAGAATTAAATATATTTCATGAATTAGTTCTTGTTTTTATCATTTAATTTGTGATTTGGGTTGAGGGGATTGTGGGTTTTGAAAGAAAACTTCAAAAATGAAAATTCATGATTTGAATAACCAAATGTTATCGAAATTGGATAAATTTAGTATGGGTGAACTCGTATCGGAATGGGTAATCGAAATTTGTAAAATTTGTCGGGTTCCGAGGTGCGGGCCCGAGGGTCAACTTGTGGGTCGATTTTTATAAATTTGCAAAGATTGAAACTTTATTATTCGGAATTGTTCCTTATACGTTTTATATGCATTTTGAAGTTGTTTTAGTTGATTTTGAGCCGTCCGGAGGCCTTCCCGCCCGAGAAGTCTATTTTTGAGTACCGGGTTGCGTCTTTGAGGTAAGTATCTTGCCTAACCTTGTGTAGGGGAACTACCCCTTAGGATTGAGTCTTCTATGTTGATTGTAGTCCGCGTACGCGAGGTGACGAATGCGTACTCGAACTTATTTTCAAATATATTGACCTTTAGGGATTTTTGGTCCTTATGTTCCCCGTATATGAATTGAAATTGTTATATTTGAATTCCCAATTTCTAGTTTCATCTCTTCCTGCTCAAATTAGAAGTACTTGCCTAGCATTCCTTGTTTCTTATATGATCTTAATTGACTTAAATGAAGACTTTGTTTTTCCTACCGTTATACTATATCTTTCTTCATGCGTTGCCTATGTGACAAAAACTAGTATAATCTCGCCCTATAATTGTCTAACAAGTAATTGGAGTATCTATACGGTTGTCAAGCATGTCCGTGAGTCGTACATTGTGATTTAAATGATTTTCCTCTTAAGTACTACTTAGGTTTAATTGATGATCACCCATGTTGATGGTATTCTTTGATGCTGCCTATTTACTGAGCATTTGTTCAAACTGAGTTTATTCGGTGAAGCTAATTGTCTAAGTGATATTGGTTATAGCTGATTCCCTTGCCGGGATGATTTGGTTTCTTGTTGCGAACTTGAATATATAGAATTGTAGCTATATTTGCCTTGTTTTCCCCTCGTTATGTTATTTTCTCTTTGTGCTTGGCATTCCTTTCAATGGCTACTTCTTATGAGTGAATTTTTGTTATTTTTGTGATTTAAGTCTTTGTATTGATTTGCTCATCGCACTTTGCATTCGGTCTTGTTTGCTTTTGCGCCGGTTGTGGTAATATATGTTGTTTTTGTCGGATTCTGGCTGTTTTTCCTTAGTGGCTGCATTGCATATTTAAATTGGGACTACAGACCGAGATCCGGGAGCTTTCCCCATGTACTGCACTGCATATTTAAATTGAGACTACGGATAGAGATCCGGGAGCTTTCCCCCTGTACTGCATCGCATATTTAAATTGGGACTACGAACAGAGATCCGGGAGCTTTCCCCTGTACTGCATTGCGTATTTAAATTGGGACTACGGACAGAGATCCGGGAGATTTCCCCCTGTATTGCATCGCATATTTAAATTGGGACTACGAACGAGATTCCAAGAGCTTTCCCCCTGTACTGCATTGCATGATAAATTCTGAGTTGCGGACTGAGCTCCGGTGGTTTTACCATTGAGGAGATTTGGATCGGACGATATATATATATATATTTAAAAGTATAGCTGAAAAGCAATATCTCCAGGAAAAGTTATGTCTGAAGGACTTCTATTTCGAAAGTATATTTGAAAAATATTTGTCTTGCAGAAAAATGATATTTGAAAGAGCAGTATTTGGAAAAGTATATTTGAACACCACGTATTTTGAAGAGATTATGTTTTAAAGATTTCTCTATATAAAAATATATAAATATACATTCAGAGAAAGTATGCTTCAAAGAAGAAATTTCTCTATTCCGAAATGATTATATCTTTAAAGCTTTCAAAATAAACTTACGATTTAAAGGTTTTCATTCGAAGGTTTGACCAGTTTTATTGAGTTTATTGGCTAAGTCCTAACATGAATAAATTGATGCAGTATTGAGTTGCTAGTGTTTTATTGGGTTGTGGTTCCCGACATTTGGCTTGCATTCTTTCCATTCTCTTTGCGAATTTCTATTATGATGTCCGTTGATCGGAATTATTGAATTTTCTTCCGTATTATTCGATCTTACCGTTATTTATATCGAAAAATCTTTATATAGATATTATGTTTCGGTCATTGGTACATTTATGTCTTTTTACTTATTATACCAGTGGTGTCCTGACTAGTCTTCGTCACTAATTCACCGAGGTTAGTCTTGATACTTACTGGGCACCGCTGTGGTGTGCTCATACTACACTTCTGCACATTTTTGTGTGCAGATCCAGGTTATTGTTGTTAGTAGTTGCGCAGATCATTGATGAGGAGACTCAAGGTAACCTGCTGTTGCGTTCACAGGCTTCGGGGTCACCTTCCTATTTTATTTCTATTCAACTGTACTTACTTATTCCTAGACAATTGTATTTAGATTTGATAGAAAGATTTCGTAGAGCTTATGACTTGTATTTACCGGGTTTTGGGATATTGTAAACTCTGTCAAGATGTTTATATCGAGACTGTTATAATTCCTTTATTGTTGTTGTTGTTCAGTGGAAATGTTAGGCTTACCTAGTCCCTAAGACTAGGTGCTATCACGATACCCAACAGAGAGAAATTTGGGTCGTGACAGAAAGAGAGAAGAGATTCTTATTTCTTCCATGTATTCAAGTGTGTACATTGTGATGCTTAAACCCTCTATTTATAGGATGACATTAAGGTAATACAAAAGAATATCATGAACATGGTATTAACTATTGAGATGATGGAGAAGATCACGGAGGAGGTTATGAAGTTGTGGGAGTTACAATCATAATGATAAAGAATAATGACATTAATAGAGAAGAGTAGTGGGAGTAACTTCTTTAGGAGTTATAGATATCCACTACAAAATATAATATTTCATAACACTCCCCCTTGGATGTCTATAGATAATGTGCCTCGTTAAAACCTTACTAAGAAAAAATCCCGTGGGAAAAAATCTTAGTGAAGGAAAAAGAGTACACATATCTTGTAATATGCATTACTTGTTGCCTCATTAAAAACCTTACTAGGAAAACCTAGTGGGATAAAACCTTAGTTAAGAGAAAAAGAGTACAACACGTATTTTCCTCCCCTGATGAAAACATCACTTTTGTTTCTCGGAGACGACAAATTCCAAGCTTGTATAACAAATTCTCTAATATTGAGATCGGCAATGCCTTGTGAAGAAGTTTGTTAAATTATCACTTGAACAAATTTGTTGAACAACAATCATGTCTGAAATAGAACTTTGGTGAAATATGTTTTATTTTGTATCCTTGGATAGTCCTTCTTTCAATTGAGTTATGCATGCAGTATCGTCTTTAATGTAATTGGAAATTTGTTGAATATCATAATATGACATTACCATCACGGACAAATAGATTTTATGAACAACGAACTATGCCCTGCATTTGTATAACCAACAAAACCTTGGCAATATTTGTTAGAATAAACAAATCTACATTAAGGATTCTTTTTGCAGTTTAACAGTAATTGTATTTCAGTATCTCCACATAGGCTTTATATTTTCAGGTGCTGTGAGTATCCGTCCAACTTCACATTTTTCATATTAAGTCAATTTTCGTTACGTTTTTTTCATTGCACCAATCATTTATCTGTTCAAATTCCATGACAGATTTGAGCTCAAGATCCTCGTCAATATTAATAATATTGAGCGCTACATTATATCAACAATATCATCGACGATTATTTTATATTGGTTCCATCATCATTCAATAATGACATAACTTATCAATAATGTCGTGGTGCTCTTCTAGAGCACTTGCCTCCTTATTATGACCATCTTGATCATTTGCTTCTCTCCTTCTTCCAGGAGTTTTATCTTTGGAACCGAGTGGTATATTACACTTTATGCGTTACATAGACTATGTTCATCATGGACTTTATTCTATTTGGAGAATTAAAAGCTGAAATATAACATTTAGCTTTGGGTCAGCAAATGCGCATGACAATATTTTGCAAATGAATTATCACTTGAACTTCAAGTTCACATTTTCTTGTACGAGTATCTAGATGTATTCATAATAATTCATTCCACGTATCACTTTTTTCAGCTGCCCATTTTCTCCCCCTAATGTTGGGATCACCAACACATTTACCAAACTTCTTTGGGAACCCAGCTTTGTGCATTATGGTGGGATAATTAAATCATATAGTACATCTATATTTCTATATGGAAATTATTTGGTTCCTGACTCTGAACTAATAGGGAGAAGAATTTTTCATAATTTGTTGGCTAGATGCGTGCAAGTGCTGATATATATTAAATAATACATCTCATACCAAATTTCTTTTTGGTAATTTTATTCTCATAACCAATGGTTTACCTATAATTGGTGGCATATAATTTCTTCCAAACCAACATGGATTTAAACCAGCATTATCAAGATAGATCATCATAATTTACATTATAGAATTGTTCTCTAATAAACTGAGCAAGCAACCTTGCAAAAGTCAAACTGCAAGTTGATAACAAACGCATATGTGATTGTAAAATAGATGCATTTATGAAAATTATATAATATTAAATAGTCCACATGGAAAGTGACTGGGCCCATATATATGTCACATTTTATTCGTTCCAGAAATCAAGGGATTCATTCCCACCTTAGCTGATAAATCATGAAATAAGCAGCACAAGAGAATTCTTGAAGGAGCTTCTATTTCTTTAATATATGCCAATATGAATTCTCAATTAATTTTTGCATCATAATTGACCCAGGATGACCAACCGGTCATGCCAACTGATATTTGTTTCAGTAACCTCTAGATTTTTTGTGGAATGTGATTGCACTATCGTGCTTATACTTGTGTAGTACAAATAGAATGAAACCTGGGTAACCTTTTATATTTATCCGATATGATTATAGTAATATGAAGATATTCAATATTTATTTCATATATAGCCTCAACATGCCAACCACTTTGGTTTATACATTTGAAACTCAAAAATTTTCTTTTGAGACTTACTACAATATCTATGTCATGAACAATTTCATTCATCTAGGTAGTAACAAATTAGTTCTTCCGAAGCTCTTAATTGATTTTGTACTACAAGATCTTTTGTAACACCATTCATATGGTAAATGTCTCCTTCACGGAGAAAATCATATCATAATATTGTCACGGTCAAAGTCATCATAAGAAAAACTATTTCTTGCTTTAGGTTTGCGTTTAATAACTTTTTATAAGGCATACCAAAATATGTTTGGCGTATCACATGTATGCGACCAATGACATATTTATGTAACCACACAGTAATGTTCATTATATTTATTTCTCTCAAACCTCCCTTAGAGGTGAGTTGTGGTATTTTTTCAATCATACATAAGCACATTATTATGCATAATCTTTATCACATATAATTTTCACATTCACTTTCAGGTTTGAGTATGCATTTACAATACTTATCACGAGTCAATTTTCAAAGAATGGACTATAATCATGTGAACGCGTCTCGTATTAATCAACCATATTGATACATATTCTCTTCACCTTTGAAGGATTATCTTGAGAATACTTATTGTTATCCTTTTTACAATTACCTTAATGACGACTATTATTATTTTGGTCTTTGGCACGCCCACATTCATTCAGCCAGTCACTTATAGTCATTTAGACTTATTATGCACTGCTACCACATTCTTTTCATAAAATGGTGCAAATCAAGTGGGATGGGCTTCATGATTCTTCCATGAAAAATAAATTATTTTTCCTTAGTCCATATTATATTATCAATATGGTGCATTGAGACTCAAACCCAATGTCTTATCCCTATAAAGGCATGTTAGGCGATAATGAGTTAGGACTCGAACCCAACTCTTACAATCATGGAGCATCAAGACTCAAAATCCAATGTTTTACCCTCATGGTGTGTTGGGACTTAAAACCCACCGTCTTATCCTTAATCTTTGGAACAATAGGCCACAGTGAATCACCCTTGAGTCTTTAATCACGGGGAGCCTTATATAACACTGCATCGATGGTCACAACAAATATGAATAGCAGCGTAAGTTACTTGCGTTTAATCTACAAGACTGTCATTTTTCCTTTTCATGAATCAGATTTTCTAATTTTAATGCCCCGCGTCACTGTATATTTTCCATTAATTTTTAAAAAGTGACTGCCTACAGACACGTACAATACATAGGCAAATCAAAAGATTGGATATGGTTCTTCTTGATTCAACCAACTCATTTTCCTGCACAAATAATATTATATTTTGTGTAATATGAACAATACCAAATCTTTAATCCCAAATATTAAAATCAGAATCATAGGAAGAATGAAAAAAACACTCTCTTATTCAAGAAAATTTAGTAAACACATGGACGTATCCGCAACAAATTAAATCCAGTTTCGAATCTGCCAATTCAACCATGGATCTCTTCTATATTCTTTAATATAAAATCTAGTTGGATGTCCATAACTTCACATTTTTATTTTTGTGGCATGATATATGAAGACCATGCAACAATTTCGTTGCAGCGAATCAACTCGTGTACCGCTATTTTTTAAACTGAAGAAGACCGAAACTTTACTTGGAGATGATAGAAATTTGACTAGAGTTTCGTGTTGATAACATGTTAAGAAACTTAGCTTAAACTAATAATATAAAATAATAAAATAGACAATAGTGTAGAAAGAAAGAGCGAGAATATTCTTATTTCTTCAATATATTCAAGTGTGTACAATGTGATGCTCAAACCCCTTTTTTATAGGATGACATTAAGGTAATACAAAAGGATGTCATGAACATGGTATTAACTATTGAGATCATGGGGAAAGATCATGGAGGAGGTTATGGAGTTGTGGGAGTTACAACCATAATGGTGAAGAATAATAAAGGTTAATGGATAAGAGTAGTGTGAGTAACTTCTTTAGGAGTTATAGACATCCACTACAAAATATAATATTTCATAACACTATTAATAATATTTTTATTTATGCTGGGGTGGGGAGAGATGGTAGGATGGGTTAGGTGGGGGTGTGGGGTATGGGAATAGAGTGTGGAAG
Source organism: Nicotiana knightiana (assembly GCA_005239525.1). Taxonomy (NCBI): domain Eukaryota; kingdom Viridiplantae; phylum Streptophyta; class Magnoliopsida; order Solanales; family Solanaceae; genus Nicotiana; species Nicotiana knightiana. The sequence goes on from ML369094.1 coordinate 23,703, forward strand.
GTTAAAAAAAGAGTTTTGAAAAATATTTTTCCTTCTCTTGACAGGAAAAATATTTTGTTCCAATTGGAGGAAAATGAATTCATGAGAAAAATATTTTCTAAAACATTTAAGGCAACCAAACATGAAAAAATTAGAAAACATTTTCTGAAAAATATTTTCCTTTCATACCAAACACACCCTTAGACTCTCTACCATTTGACCCACTGACGGTCTAATGACAGTGTCCACAATTGATCCCAATGTATGGCCTCTTTTTTCAGTTTCATCTATAATGTATAGAATATGTCTATTCATTTTCAAGGTAAAACCAAATACTTGAAATTATACTTGTTGACATGTGAAAATATGTGTCATATATTTATTTAGTTAATATAAATATTAAATACGGGTAAATTGTTACCATGCGTACAATTAAAATGTTAAAATAAAATCAAGTTTGACTATCCAACTAGTAATTAAAAAGTATTTGCAAGATTATTGATCATGTCCAACTCTAGTCCTAAAAAAGATAAGTAGCAAATATAATTCGGTCTAAAATTCCGGAGTCGAATCCCACAGAGAACTAAGTTTTAGCTACAACTGTTCACTATCACCAAGAAGACAAGTTCGAATAATTTCTGAGTAATAAATATGAAAATTCTTATGTAACTACTTAACTAACAAACTATGATAGAAAATTAACAACTAAAGATACTAAGAATTGGAGACAAGATTAAGGAGGTCTAGAGTTATGATTTTTTCAATTGTCAGAATTCTTCCCACTATATAATTTCGGCTAATTATTCTCTACTGATTGTGGGCACTTCAGGTGTCGTAATTCTCTCCCGAGCAATTATCACAATTTACTAGACATATTCTCCCGAACTACGCTAGCTGGCACAATCTTATCGCTCACTATGACCACGTCAAGGCTTTGTTATTCCTAAACCCACCTTTAAGCCTGCCGTATTGATTCCTCATATACCTTAGGAATGAAGTTGTTCAACAATTACCTAAGTATGTACTCTTCCCAAGCAATACATAATAAATAGGCACAATCAATTGATGGTCATTCAATCAACAAAAATAAGCACATAGTTGAACAAGTAAAGAAATTCAAAGGCTAAATTATATTCAAACTTAACAAGAATTCATCCTCCAAAATATTTCATCAAAACCTTAGATAACAAATTAGCTATTCATAATAGTATGCAAAACTACATAACTAGAATTCGTAACCAATAATGAAAATAGAGGAAGAAAGAGGGAAAAACATGGAGTCAGATCCTTCTCCTTGTTCCAAGTGTGTTCTTTCTTCCAAAGGTGTTGTGTAACCCTAAAGTAGTGTCTCCCCCTCAAATCACGTTTTAGGACTTATTTATAGTGATTAGGGTTTGTTTGGGCCGAAATTGCTTCTCCTAGTTCGGATTGGAAAAGTTAAATTTTTCCCGGTCCCAGTCTGGCAAAGTCACCCTCACTTCGATGTTCGGGACTTTCATGATTTCTTCTGCTTCGGTCCCGGTCCGGCGAAGTGAGCCTCGCTTCGTTGTCCGGGACTTTTCTCTTCAGCTCATTTTCACCAATTTTTCTCCTATTTGATCCTTTTCCGCGCAAGTTTATTCCTACACATAAGAAACACGTAATGTGCATATTTTCACTTCAAAACCATGAGATCTCCCATAACTCACATAAGAAATAATATATAAAAATACTCAAAACCATGCAATTTTCATCATTTATCACCACCCCACACTTAAACTCTTGCTCATCTTCGAGCAACTTAAGATTAAGCGCATAAGCAAGAAATACCTTTCAAAACATACTCAAGCATCACACATATGACAATGATTTATATCAACACGTAGAACCCAGCATATGCACTTTTCATACCTTTTCCTAAGTTTTAACTCATGCCAAGATAATTTAAAATATTCATGTGACTCTTTTTAATATTCCCGCCTCAAAAATTGACTCTAATACGTTCCACAGTATGACTCGCTCCTTGTGCCAACTAAAAAATCAAGGTTTCTACCAATCCTTTGCAAATCATGTGCCCTCACCAACAAATCACGGAGAAAATAGTCCACACACTTAAATATAAGTTCTAGTATATTTTAAGAACTCAAATAAAGAAAAAATTCACTCACTCTCACAAAGAAACACTTATGCCACCCAAGTTAGTACCATAGGCTTGCCCGTAGTGTAAGTCTCTACTATTTTAAGCTCGTAAAGTGTAGGATCAAGTAGGGCTTAATAGTTTGTAATGTAGGCTAAAGGACGACTGGGATATATTTGAGAAGATAGTGACTAACCCTCCTAAGCACTTTAATACACTACACTTCACGTTTAAGCACTTTCTTGTCATGATCACTTCATTGTCTTGCCATAAACCATACACATTTAGGCCCTTCTTTATTAAGTACGTCAACATATAGATATCTACTAGCCCAGACAAAGATATAAGAGGTGTTCTTCTTCTTCTTCTTCTTTTTTTCACTCTCTTCAATTTGGTATTTCTGGCTAGTATTTTTTTCGTTTATACACAAGTGCACCTTTTTGGCCTTTCTATGGTTATACTCAAAAGCTAACCACTATCTTTCTTTACTCTTCTAGCTACTTAAATACTTTCAAAGGTAAAGCAACAAGATTTGATTAAGAACAAAAGGGATTCGGCTTGTAATGTGGTTGCCAAAGAAAAAGTCTACATGCTCAAAAGGTTTGATTACGGATAATATTAGCACTGGTAGGCAAATAGGCTAAATGGTCAATCAAAGAAATTCTATATCACTTCCCAAACTTACAAGACTTAATCAATTCACTTTAACTCACACACATGGCAAATTCTAGACTAGAAAGGATGGCACAAAGTATACCAAAATCTCACCACACACAATGCACATTACTCACTCAGGTCGGCTCGGACCCGACTCTCAAGTTAAAGCAACTAGCTAGTCATCATAAAATTTAAGCACACTAAAATTAATCACAAGAGTCAAAAGATGAGCCTCGGTGTCAAAAGAAAGCCATACATATTCTTAAGGTATGTAATTGCAAAGATCCTGAAGAAATTACTTAGTTCAAATGTTCCAGACCTAATCCCCAATATAAAACATGTCAAAAAGCATAGATACTCAAGTTCTCCCCCATTTCATTATCAGTTCAAAAGAAAGAAAAAAAAGATTTTTTTTTTGTATTATTCGTTGGAATTTAAACCCTCAAGAAAACTGTCTAGGAAGTCCATCTTCGGGAAAAAGTCCAAACCTTTTTTTAAAATTCTACCTACAAAAAAATTACTACTACCTGGTTCAAAGAGTCATCCCTTGGAAAAGAACCGTGGCCATAAGAAAAACCAAGAGGGATTTTTCTACCTACTTTTTTTTTCAACACACATAAAATGACACAACTAAAATAGCATAGAAATACCAAACAGTCACTTCATCCCACACTTAAAATTGTGCATTGACCCCAATGCACACCCATAAATACAAGAGGGTAAAAGAAACTCTCTGGTAGGCTAAAGCCCGAAGCATTAGCAGCTCCTGGGGTACTCAGACTTCTCCCAGTCTTGGTTCTTTGTGCGGGCATCCTACACTTAGTTCGAACCATATCTCTTGCTTTTACTTTCTTCCAATGGCCTTGATTCCCATGCTCCTAGAGAAATAAAAAATAACACTACAAGAATAAAACAAAAATAAAAGATAAAAATAAAAGAAAGTAGTAAAGCTGGGTTGCCTCCCAACAAGCGCTGGATTTAACATCGCGACACGACGCGTATCACTTTTTTTCCTCCACCTCGAGCTTATGAATTGAACCCCAAGTTTTGCTTCAAGATTATGATTATGCTCATGGGATGGTGGAACGAATCTAACTGGACCAAGAAAATAATGTAGTATTCTGCACTTCTTAACCTTTGCACGAGATATGTAATCCTGACCTTCTGGCAAGAAGAATTCCAAAACATAGGCACCTAGTTCCTCATTCCTTGGCTCCCAATGGGCTTGGATGACTCTATTTCCATATCATCATTCATACACAATGTGAAATTTTCTTTGGAATGTGGATCAATGCGCTCAACTACATGAACATTGGGAGTGTCAATATTCTCAACACACATGACACTAGAGTCAGCTAAATATGTATCATCAATGTCCTTGGTTGACTCTAGTATCTCTTCTACAATATCGACATCCTCAAAATCGTGATCGATTGATTGTTGGTGTTCTACTCTGAACTCCTCCATTAGCACATCAATTTCTGCATCTAATACATGCTCATTTTGGCTACTATCCACAATATCAGCTGGTTGAGCATTAAATGCTTCAACTAATTGACTCACTTGTGCCTCTAGGTTAAGAATAGTTGCCCCTTGCCTTTGGATAGTATCTCCCTCTCAAAATGACATTTTAGGATGTATTTATTGTGATTAGGGTTTGTTTGGGCAAAAATTGCTTCTCCTAGTTCGGATTGGAAAAGTTGAATTTTTCTGCCCGGTCCCAGTCTGGCGAAGTAACCCTCACTTCGCTGTCCGGGACTTTCCTGATTTCTTCTGCTTCGGTCTCGGCTTGGCGAAGTGAGCCCCGCTTCACTGTCCAGGACTTTTCTCTTCATCTCTTTTTCAAAAAAATTTCTCCCATTTGATCCTTTTCCGCGCAAGTTTATTCCTACACATAAGAAACACGTAATGAGCATATTTTCACTTCAAATGTCACGACCCGAAATTTTTACCGTCGGGATAGTGATGGCGCCTAACATCACACATGCCAGGCAAGCCAACTTAGAGATTATCTAGCCATTTATATCCATTTTTAGTCATTATCAGTAAACAGACAGAAGCTGAAGCGGAATAACTGTGAAGATGTATAGATATCGCTATCATATACATATTACTTCTACCCAGAAATCTGCTGTCATAATTCACGAACGTTCTATGATTTTTCTACAATCAATTCTCTGAAAGAAATTTACAATTTTTTTGGAAAGTAAAGGAAAACAGTAAAGAAAATATGTAGAAGGGGACGCCAGGGCCTGCGGATGCCAGCAGGACTACCTTGGATCTCCGAGCTGAGAACCTGAGCCAATCTCTCGATCATCCACAACCTGCTCCGAAATCTGCATAGGAAGTGCAGAGTGTATTATCAGCACAACCGGCCCCATGTACTGGTAAGTGCCGAGCCTAACCTCGACGAAGGTGTGACGAGGCTACGGCGGACACTCATAATATATGCTACAGACGATAAATAATAAGGCAGAAAAGGAGAACAATATGATTTAAAAGAAATATTGCAAGAATAAATACATAACTTCGGTGTTTTATCAATATCCAGCTATAACCAATCCTTAGGCGAAACGTAAAACCACGGAATAACTTATACAGTCAGAGAAGAATACATAAACACATATATTGATGCGGCGCGCATACCGATCCCACCAATCCTCCCTTATTCCTCCGTAACAATTACAATAAAATTAAATATTATATATATGTTGCGTCGCGCAACCCGATCCCACCATATATCAATATCAACATAATAATTCACCCTTATTACTCTGTATCAATCCACCCTTATTCCTCCTGTTGCGGCGTGCAACCCGATCCCACCGAAAAATCATATTCACCCTTATTCCTCCTCATCAATCCTCCATTATTCCTCCTGTTGCGGAGTGCAACCCGATCCCACCATATCATAATAAATTACACATAGTGTACGGAAGTTTCATAAAATTCACACAAAGCCCTTACCAACACTTAAAATTTAGAACAAGGCAACTGGAAGTCGTATAATCAATAAAACTCTATAAAATTAATACTACTCAGCGAGACCAAACCCGGATATCACAAAAAATGCCAACAAGAACAACTTAAGCCAATAAAGAGGAAGCAATAATCCTACAAGGTAAAAAATATCTTCAACAAGGGAGCACATTATCTAACATATAATAATTAGGCATGGAATTACAATTAAACATGTAACAAGTAAAGCAAGAAGGCAAACAGTATAAGGAGAACGGAAGAAAACAAGTAAAACAGGTAAATTGGCGGTGCATAGGTACTCGTCACCTCACGTATACGCTGCTTACATGATTTATCACATAACAAGTAAGGAAAAGGTTCCTAAACCCTCAAGTCAAGGTTAGACACAACACTTACCTCGATCAAAATATCACTCAAAGTTCAATCACAGCCTTGCCTTTAAAATTAGCCTCCGAGCCAACAATATCTAGCAAATTACCGACCAAACGATTCAAAATAGGCCTTAGGAATCACCCACGATAACTAAAGGTTCAATTTAGGTCATTTTTTAAAAAGTCAACACCCGGGCCTGCTTGGTCCAAACCCGAAATTTGGACCAAAACCCGATTACCCATTCACCTCCGAGCCCGGATATATAATTGGTTTTGGAATTCGACCTCAATTTGATGTCTAAATCCTTAAATTTCGAAATACCTAGTTTCTACCTAAAATTTCCCAATTCCACCATGAAAATCTTAGATTTTAGGTTGAAATCTTGTAAAATGAAGTGAAAAATTGAAAGAAGCGAGTTAAGAATCACTTACTTATGAAGCTAGCGGTCTCTCACCGACTGGAATGAACACAAGGCTTTCCATACTCACTTCCTTCCAACTCAATGCGTCGGCCACCATATTGGACTTTCCTTGATGATACAATATGGTGATATCATAGTCTTTCAATAGCTCCTACCACCTCCTCTACCTCAAATTGAGATCCTTTTGCTTGAACAAATACTGAGGGCTGCGATGATCCGTGAAAACCTCATAGGACACGCCATAAAGATAGTGCCTCCAAATCTTCAGCGCATGAACAATGGCTGCCAACTCTAAATCATGGACAGGGTAATTCTTCTCATGAGCCTTCAACTGCCGAGACGCATATGCAATCACACTGCCCTCCTACATCAATACTGCTCCGACCCCAACACGGGAGACATCACAATATACCGTGTAAGATTCTGAACCTGATGGTAACACCAACACCGGCACTGTAGTCAAAGCTGTCTTGAGCTTCTGAAAGCTCGCCTCACACTCGTCCAACCACCTAAACGGGGCACCCTTCTGGGTCAACCTGGTCAACGGGGCTGCTATAGATGAAAACCCCTCCATGTATCGACAGTAATAACCCTCCAAACCCAAGAACCTCCTGATCTCCGTGGCTGAAGTGGGTCTAGGCCAGTTCTTGACTGCCTCAATCTTCTTAGGATCTACCTGAATATCCTCTGTTGATACGACGTGGCCCAAGAAAGAGACTGAATCCAACCAAAACTCGCACTTCAAAAATTTAGCATACAACTGACTGTCCCTCAGAGTCTAGAGCACTATCCTGAGGTGCTTCTCATGCTCCTCCCGATTGCGGGAGTATATCAATATGTCATCAATAAACACAATCACAAAAGAATCCAAATAAGGCTTGAACACTCGGTTCATCAAGTCCATAAATGTTGTTGGGGCATTGGTCAATCCAAAGGACATCACCAGAAACTCATAGTGCCCATACCGTGTACGAAAAGCTCTCTTAGGGACATCGGATGCCCTAATCCTCAACTGATGGTAGCCAGATCTCAAATCAATCTCCGAAAACACCTTGGCACCATGAAGCTGATCAAATAAATTATCAATCCTTGGCAAAGGATACTTGTTCTTGATGGTAACTTTGTTCAACTGCCGATAATCTATATACATCCTCATAGACCTATCCTTCTTCTTCACAAACAAAACCAGTGCATCTCAGGGCGAGACAGTATGACTGATGAAGCCCTTATCAAGTAAATCTTGCAACTGTTCCTTCAACTCTTTCAACTCTGATGGGGCCATCCGGTATGGCGAAATGGAAATGGGCTGAGTGCCCAGAGCCAAATCTATACAAAAGTCAATATCCCTGTCGGGTGGCATCCCCGGCAGGTCTGCAGGAAATACCTCTGAAAACTCACGAATAACAGGTACAGAATCCATGGAAGGAACCTCAGCACTAGAATCACGAACATAAGCCAAATAGGCCAAACACCCTTTCTCGACCATACACCGAGCCTTCATATAAGAAATAACCCTACTGGGGGGGAATGGCCAGGAGTCCCTCTCCACTCTAATCGAGGCAACCCCGTCAAGGATAATGTCATTGTCTTAGTGTGACAGTCCAAAATAGCGTGATAAGGTGACAACCAATCCATACCCAATATAACATCGAAATCCACCATATTTAAGAGAAGAAGGTCTACACTGGTCTCAAGACTCCCAATAGTGACTACACATGAACAATATACACGATCTACAACAATAGCATCTCCCACAGATGTGAACACATATATAGGGGCACTCAAGGAATCACAAGGTATGACCAAATATGAAGCAAAATAAGATGACACATAAGAGTAAGTAGACCCCGGATCAAATAGAATTGAAGCATCTCTACTGCAAACTGAAACAGTACCTGTAATGACAGCATCTGATGATTCAGCCTCAGGTATGGCTGGAAAACCATAACATCGGGACTGGGACCCACCACTCTAAACCATATCTCTGGGACGGCCCCTAGCTGGCGGGCCTCCACCTCTAACGGCATGACCTCCACCTCTAATAATATGCCCCCTATCTCTGGCTACTTGACCCCTGCCTCTGGCTGGTTGAGCAGGCGGTGCAGCAACTGGTGCCGGAATCATAGAACGAGAACCCTGATGTAGTGGCTGAACACCCAATAATCTCGGGTAGGTCCTCCGAATATGCCTATAATCACCACAATCAAAACATCCATCCTGATACTGTGGCTGTGGAAACAGAGACTGACCCTGACGAGCCGGCTGACCACGATAATAACTTTGAAGAGGGGGTGCTCTGAAAGAAGCTGGTGGTGCACTATAGGCTGGCTGCCCAGAAGGAGGCACATAAGAACCACGACTCCCTGAAGCATTGTGGGATGCCTGAAGCACTGAATGAAATAACCTGGGAGGATAGCCTCTTCCAAAAGTACCCCTTCCTCTAGATGAGGCACTGCTGAATCTACCAAAATGACGAGGCCTCTTATCTGACCCCTGATCTCCCTGTCCAAGAACCATCTCGACTCGTCTAGACACATTGGCTGCATCCTGGAAAGAAATCTCACTCAGTCTCCTTAACCATCTGCAATCTAATAGGCTGGGCAAGTCCCTCAATAAAAATCCTCACCCGCTCTCTCTCTCTCTCTCTCTGTGTGGGAAGCAAAAAAATAGCATGACGGGACAAATCCACAAAACAGGTCTCATACTGAGTAAGAATCTTGCTGCCCTGTTGTAGACACTCGAACTGACGGTGCTCCTCCCTCAAGGTGATAGGCAGAAACTTCTCTAAGAAGAGATGTGAGAACTGGTCCCAAGTAAGAGCAAGCGACCTAGCTGGTCTGGTCAATAAACAATCTCTCCACCATTTCGTGGCGGAACCAGTCATCTGAAAAGCAGCAAAGTCGACCCCATTGGTCTCCAATATACCCATGTGCTGAAGAACCACATGACAACTATCAAGATACTCTGGGGATCCTCTGAAGTAGCACCACTGAAATGAACTGGAAATATCTTGGTAAACCTATCCAATCTCCACAAAGCCTCGGAATACATAGATGTCCCATCACCGAGTTGTGCCGCAGCAACCGGCTGAACTACACCAACTGGATGAGCTGCTGGAGTCTGAAACTGGGGAGCCATCTGCTCCGGAGTGTGAGTAGCAGGAGTCTGGGCTCCTCCTCCAGCCTGATATATGGCTAGTTCCATGGGGAATGCGCCAGTATGGTCCACACTCTTCATAAGGCCCACTAATCGGATCAAGGCATCCTGGAGCAATGGGGTAGCCAATAAACCCCTCGGGGACCTGAGTTGGTCCGGCAGGAATAGTCCGAGCTGGAACCTCCTCATAGAACTCTACTTGAGGCTCCATATCTGGGGCTGCTACTCGGGCTCTGGTTTGAGCCTTGCCCTTGCCTCGGCCTCTGGCACGGCCTCGGCCTCGATCTCTGCCCCCCGTAGGAGCTGCTGCTGGAGGCTCTATCTGCTGATCAGTGAAAGAAGCGGTACGTGTTCTCGCCATCAGTGAGAGAATAAGAATAGGAGAATTAAATCAGTATTTAGATAACAAAATCACATGACAGAGTTGAATAAAAGTGAAATTTGTTTCTAAACATCATAGCCTCTGGGAGATAAGTACATACGTGACCGATCCCCTAGACTCTACTAAGCTTGTCCGTGAATTGTGAAACCTAGGCAACCTAGTGCTCTGATACCAACTTTTCACGACCCGAAATTTCCACCGTAGGGATCATGATGGTGCCTAACATCACACTTACTAGGCAAGCCAACGTTAGAGATTATCTAGCCATTTATATCCATTTTTAGTTATTATCAGTAAACAGACAGAAGCTAAAGCGGAATAACTGTGAAGATGTATAGATATCGAAGTCATTTACATACTACTTCTACCCAGAAATATGGTGTCACAATTCACGAATGTTCTATGATTTTTCTACAATCAATTGTCTAAAAGAAATTTACAACTGTTTTAGAAAGTAAAGAAAAATAGTAAAGAAGATATGTAGAAGGGGACGCCAGGGCCTGTGGATGCCAGCAGGACTACCTTGGGTCTCCGAGCTGTGAACCTGAGCTAATCTCTCGATCATCCATAACCTGCTCCGAAATCTGCACAGGAAGTGCACAGTGCAATATCAGTACAACCGGCACCATGTATTGGAGTGACGAGCCTAACCTCGACGAAGGTGTGACGAGGCTACGGCGGGATACTCACAATATATGCTACAAACGATAAATAATAAGGCAGAAAAGGAGAACAGTATAATTTAAAAGCCGTAAATTACATGAATAAATACATAACTTCGGTGTCTTATCAATATTTAGCTATAACCAATCCTTAGGAGAAATGTAAAATCACTGAATAACTTACACAGTCAGAGAAGAATACATAAACACATATATTGATGCGTCGTGCATCCCGATCCCACCAATCCTCCCTTATTCCTCTGTAACTACAATAGAAGTAAATAATATATATTTGTTGCGGCGCAACCCGATCCCACCATATATCAATATCAACATAATAATTCACCCTTATTACTCTGTATCAATCCACCCTTATTCCTCTTGTTGCGACGTGCAACCTGATCCCACCAAAAAATCATATTCACCCTTATTCCTCCTCATCAATCCTCTCTTATTCCTCCTATTGCGGCGTGCAACCCGATCCCACCATATCATAATAAATTACACATAATGTACGAAAGTTTCATAAAATTCATAGAAGGCCCTTAATAACACTTAAAATTTAGAATAAGGTAACCGGAAGTCGTATAATTAATAAAACTCTATAATATTAATACTACTCAGCGAGACCAAACCCGGATATCACAGAAAATGCCAACAAGAACAGCTTAAGCCAATAAAAGGGAAGCAATAATCCTACAGGGTAACAAATATCTTCAACAAGGGAGCACATTATCTAAGGTAACAATTAGTCATGGAATTACAATTAAACATGTAACAAGTAAAGCAAGAAGGAAAACAATATAAGGAGAACAGAAGAAAGCATGTAAAACAGGTAAATTGGCGGCGCATAGGTACTCGTCACCTCACGTATACCCCTCTCACGTGATTTATCACATAACAAGTAAGGCAAAGGATCCTAAGCCCTCAAGTCAAGGTTAGACACAACACTTACCCCGCTCCAAATATCACTCAAAGTTTAATCACAGCCTTGCCTTTCAAATTGGCCTCCGAGCCAACAATATCTAGCAAATTACCAACCAAACGATTCAAAATAAGCCTTAGGAATCACCCACGATAACTAAAGGTTCAATTTAGGTCATTTTTTAAAAAGTCAACACCCGGGCCCACTTGGTTCAAACCCGAAATTCGGACCAAAACCCGATTACCCATTCACCCCCGAGCCCTGATATATAATTGATTTTGGAATCCGACCTCAATTTGAGGTCTAAATCCCCAAATTTTGAAATACCTAATTTCTACCTAGAAATCTCCAATTCCACCATGAAAACCTTAGATTTTAGGTTGAAATCTTGTAAAATGAAGTGAAAGATTGAAAGAAACGAGTTAAGAATCACTTACTTATGATTTAAGGAAGAAGTAGCCTTTGAAAAATCGCCAAGAAGGTTTCTTGTATTTGAAAATGTTGAAAAATGAGAAAAATCCCGTCTAAGTCAAGACTTATCAGCTGCAGATGTCGCATTTGCGACCAGAGCTTCGCAATTGCGAAGCTCACAAATGCGAGAAAGTATCGCAAATGCGAACTTTTCGCATTTTCTGCAGCTTTCGCAAATGCGAACTTTTTATCGCAAATGCGAACAGGAACTTTCCGCAAATACGACCTTACCCTGATCCAGCCCATGCTCGCAAATGCGAAGCTTCTTCGCAATTGGGAGGCTCACATTTGCGAGCCAGACCTCGCAAATGCGAGATCTGCAGACCTGAACACGCACCAGCTATGTTTTTCTAAGTTCTTTCCACTCCGTAGTCTATCCGAAACTAACCCGAGCCCTCGAAGCTCCATAACAAACATGAACACAAGTCTAATAACATCATACGAACTTGCTCGTGCGATCAAATTGCTAAAATAACACCTAGAACTATGAATTTAGCACCAAAATATATGAAATTCTCAAGAACACTTTAAAATTTCCATTTTCTCAACCGGACGTCCGAACCACGTCAAATCAGTTATGTTTCTCACCAAATTTCACATATAAGGTATAAATATCATAATGGACCTGTACTGGGCTCCGAAACCAAAATACGGACCCGATACCAACAAGATCTAACATTAACCAATTTCTTAAAAACATTATAATTTTAGTCTTTCAATTTTAATCAAAAATTCATTTCTCGAGCAAGGGACCTCGGAATTCAACTCCGGGCATACGCCCAGGTCTCATATTTTACTACGGACCCATCAGGACCGTCAAAATACGGGTCCGGTCCGTTTACTCAAAACGCTGAAAGAAGTCAACTAAAACCAACTTTTTAGGCCATCAATTATTATTTCCTTAATTTTTAACATAAAAGCTTTCCGGAAGTCATGCCATTCACACATCCTTTTTCACCACCCCGATTACTGAAGGGGTAATAAGGGAGTTTTTCCAATTAAAGTGATATTATTCGGTTTTGGGACTTATTATTATTTNTTGTACCCAAACCTTTTAGAAGCCCAATTAAAGTGAGAAGTTGGTCAATCTGAACTTAAGGACATGCCCTATTACTGGGCCAAGTAATTGAAGAATTTATTGGTCTTAAAATTCATAAATTACTTAAGGTAATTTCCAGGGATCTAAAACGAGTTTTGAGCAATAAACTTAGTAACAATAACTGGGATTACGCACAACCCAATTTCAGTACCGAAATCACGTGAAAATTAAAGATATTTGAATTTTAGACGAGATATACTAGTCAGAATTCGAATTAAGTCAGATTGTACTAAAAAATACAGTACTAAGATTTTGGGATTTTATACCCCCTAGGCCCAATAGCCTAGGATCCAGCCTCATTCAAGCTTATTGGGGCCCTCTCACAAGTCTGGCCCAACTTGTATGGTTTAGAGCTTGAAGAAATAGAATTCCAAATTCATAAGAAAAGATCAAACAAGATTTAATCATTCTATGCTCATCTAATTACAAAGTTTTGCTAAAAAAATATATATCCTCGCCTTAATCTCACTGACGCTATGATACAACAGAAAATAAATGTGCAGTCCAGTTTATTACAATAATTCTTAACATAAAAGGAAAAGGGTATAGTGAATCTATAAAAATAGGTATACCTTATACATTGTTATTCAATTTACAAAATACAAGTTTCACATAAAAATAAAAGGTATCTTAGATGTAATGAAAGATCTAAACTAAATGCTGCTTCAGTGCAAACCAAGGCTGCTCATGGCTTAGGAAATGAAACCTGCATTTTCATAGATTTTTCTAGCAAAATAAAGTAAAAGAACTTTGTGCATTATTATGGAATGAATCTGACCATTGTAGAGTCAGATTCACTTCCCTAATGTCATTCAAACTAAGGACAACATTGCCATCTATGAAAATTCTAAATGGACTACAAGTGTTCACACAAATCAGGAAAAAATCACAACTAGCTACACAGATTTCAGCAAACATTCATAGACATTTAAACAAACGAAGTTTCATTTAATACAAAAGAGTTTACATACCTTTAAAGAGACAAAAAACAGCAAGATATATGACCAAATAAAGGTCAAGAAAAGCCAGAAATTTCGAGCTCAACACAGCAACCAGAACAACAGCAAACCAGCAAGAATACCCAGAAATAACAGCTTGAATAAACTAGATTTTTGAATGAAAAATCAACAAGAAAACCAGTTTTTTCCCCAGGAAAGCCATAACCAAAAGGAAACCAAGTTTTTCAGAATGTTCTTGCACTAATTTTGATATTTTCAGTGTCCTTTATGTTTTTCAGAGTAGTGGTATGTTTTCAGAGCAGTATTTTCTAGTGTGTGTGTGTAAATTCTCTGTGGAGAATCCTTTCTTAAAATCTGTGGTTCCAGTGTGGTAATGTGTCTAAAATCTCTGTGTAAAATGTGTCTTTTTCAGAGAATAGGGTAGGGTATTTATAGGGATTTTTAGGGTAGGGTATTTATAGGGATTTTTAGGGTAGGATCTCATTAGCATATTCCTTATCTAATTGGGTTGAAAATAGTATAGGTACAACTGTCACCTTTATCTTTTGGGACAGCTGCCCTCATTCTAGAAAATTCCAGCCTGTGTAATTACTATTCTATCCCTAAAAATCTGATTTTCTAGTTCTAGAAGGTTCTTGGGTTGTTATACCCAAGATTCCTTCAACTAAGGTTCCTAAAATACCCCTTTATATCCTTAGAATTACTCCTTAAGTAATTAAGGGCTAGGTTGTTTTATATTAGGACTTACCAATTAATAAAAATGGTTACGTTATTAAACTGTGATTTATCTTAGTTTCAAGTTAAGCTTAGTTAGCCAAGTGTGATTGATTCCTAATTAACTTAATCAAGCTGATTTTAAACCTGTTTTGATCCTAAGTGAATCACTTTTAGGAATTAGGTTAGGTTAATTATTAGGTGTTAACTAATTTCATTCCAATTTAGTTGATTACATTAGTGGCTCAAACCTTTAAGGAAGTTGGAAGCCCAATCTTCTTTAAGAGGTGAGGTTAGATAATTAACTTAGGTTAGTTAGTTTAGGTCCTTAGACATTAGTTAATTATACTATAATTCGTTTTAGTTTCAAATCCACACTTAACTAGTCAAGTATAATTAACTTTCCATTACCTAATTAATCAATTTAGGTGGGTGATTAAACTTTTGGATCATACTGAAATCAAAAGACAAATTAGGGTAAATATGTTTATGTTTGAACACAATTCAACAAATCAGTCTAGATCCTAAAACCCATAAACTAAGCAGGGAATCAATCAATGATAATTAACCAACAGTGATTTTCTTTCATAAATTGCTACACCAAATTAATTACCAGAAACAGTTAGACATATACATGATTTGGTTTTAATTAGAAATTTAAGACTATCTTCCTCTAATCGGACAGTGTTGAACATGAATTAAGAAACCAACAGAAAAGTTACGAATCCTAACTAAACGACAGTGATGAAAACGGTAAGATAAACATGTGTATTAAACAGTCATGTAATATATCAAAACCTAAAAACTAACCCTAATTAGCCTAAACTTTATGCAATCAAAACTAAATTTCAGATAAATTATGAAATTTAGCATGTTTCAATTAGCCTAAACAAACGGGTACAAACAGACAAGATCAAACAAAACAGAAAAAGACCTAATATTGCAATTACCTAAATCGTGCAAGCTAAATAAGAAAATGACCATAGAAGAAGATAGAAGATAAAGATAAAGAAAACAGAAGAGGAATTACCCAAGGTTTGGTTTGGGGAAAACAGTCATGAACTTGAACCAAACTCCACGGGATAAAATGAACTTTAGACGACCATAAATCGATTTCTCTCATCAAGAGAAATCGATTCATGAAAGTCTCTGGTTCAGACGACCCAAAAATTGAACGAAAATTGAAAGGAGAAAACTAGGGTTTGGATATTAGATCCGAGATTCGAGAATCTTTAAGCTTGTTTGAAGGAAACTGTGGTGATATATGGAAAGAGGGAGATGAGGTGATCATATGGTGTTAATTTGGTATGGTTTGGAGGTGGTCCGCCACCGATAGGCGATTTCCGGGCGGTGGAATATGGTAGGAATCCTAGGGCGGCTAGGGTTTGGTTATACAGAAGAGAGAGAGACGGAGGGGATGGGGGAGGGTGTTAGACTTTGAGTTCTGAGGGTGTGGGGGTAGGGTTTGGACAGTTTTATACTTAGGGGTCCTTAGTCTAGGATCGTTGGATCAATAAGATCCGACGGCTAGGAGGCTTGAGGGGATGAAAACGGGGTCGTTTGGAATGGGCGTTGGGGCAGGCCGGGTAAAGGTGTATTGGGTTGGGTCGTTTAGGTGGTGTCAATGGGGCTTTTGCATCTGTACCCACTTTTTGTGTCACGTTTTAACTTATACCCGCTTTGTAAAAAAATTTGCATCCGTACCCGCTTTTGCGCATAACTTCAGCATGCGGGACTGAAGTAGCAAAGGCAATCACGCAAAACTTCAGCATTCTAGTAGACGGGCCTGAAGTAGCTTGTGAACTTCAGCTCTAGAGCTGAAGTTCTTCAACTCTAGTAAATAGGTCTTTGTAAATGGGGAACTTCAGCATACGGGGCTGAAGTTCCTCAAGTTACACTGGAGAACTTTAGCTCTAGAGCTGAAGTTTGTGTCTTTGTAATGGGGAACTTCAGCATACGGGGCTGAAGTTCCCCAGTTATAAAGACAAAAACTTCAGCATACGGGCTGAAGTTACTGGGGGAACTTCAGCTCTAGAGCTGAAGTTTTTGTCTTTTGTTAATGGGGAACTTCAGCATACGGGGTTGAAGTTCCCAAGTTATAAAGACAACAACTTCAGCATACGGGGATGAAGTTCCCCAGTTTACAAAGACAAAACTTCAGCTCTAGAGCTGAAGTTCTCTAGAGCTGAAGTTTTGTCTTTGTAACTGGGGAACTTTAGCCCCGTATGCTGAAGTTGTTGACTTTATAACTTGGGAATTTCAGCTCTAGAGCTGAAGTTTTTTCTTTGTAACTGAGGAACTTCAGCCCCGTATGCTGAAGTTTTGTCTTTATAACTGGCAAACTTCAGCTTAACCGGTGAACTTCAGCTCAGCGAGGGAAAGGGGAGCTGAAGTTATTTAAAAAGTGGGTACAAGTTAAAAGTTTTTAAAAAAACGGGTATAGGTTAAATGGGGGCGACCAAATAGGGTGCCCCGCGCAATTTTTACGGTGTCAATAAAGAATTGGGCCTGGGTCCTTCTTGGCCCAGGTCCGATTTTTATCATTCTAAGCTTAATTTTAAACTGATTAATCTAATTAAAATTAAACGTAATTAAATTTAAAAGATGCAATAATCAATTTCGTCTTTATCTTGTTTAATTATAGATTAATTAAGAATAAAACAATTAATTCAATACTCCTAATTAAATCTATAGTTTTGTCAGATAAAAAAAATGATTAATTTTAGCAATCAGTTATCAAAACTACATTACCTCAAATAATCATCATTTGTTTGCTACTTAATTCAATTATTTATAAATAAATTCATAATTCTTTGATAATAACGATGCACCTAATTATGCAATTAAAATAATTTTAAAAGACGAATTATAAATATACGATGCAAAACAATTCACAATTAACACTAAAATTCAACCAAATCCATAAGATTAATTTACTTATCTAATTTTGTCGGAGTATTTAGTAGGTGAAAAATTACATGCTCACAATGTCTGGACTGTGCACGAAAATCAAGGAGGGTAAAAATGATATTTCTAAGGCTATAAAGAGCAGAATTAAATTCTAAAACATAAAATGACGCTTTGGGTCATCACATCAAAACCATGTGATCTCCCATAACTCAAATAAAAAATAATATATAAACATACTCAAAAACATGAAATTTTCATCATTTATCAATCGTGGTAATTCTAATAGTCAGTAGTATGGTGTTCAAATCGAACCGAAAAATCGCACCAAACCGAAAAGTCAAACCAAACTGATTAAAAATTCGTTTAGGTTTGATTTTATTTGGTTTTGTATTTAGTAAAAAAAACCCGAACCAAACTGACATATAAATATATAATTTTTTATATATGCTTTTAAGACTTTATGTAGAATTTTATTTAAATGATGTCTAGAAATATTTGAGATCCTCTCGTGGGATGTAATATTTAATAGAACTATAACGTGCATATCTTTAAATAATGGATTGTATCACTTTCTTATTAAGTGTTATTGAAATGCATCAATCATCTATTTGTTCTTTCATATTCATATGTCAAAAATTGTTATATCTTTTTTCGAGTTTAAAGTGGTATTTCGATAATCTAAAATTACATAAAACATATCACTATTTAGGTGTCATATTGGTCTTTATGTTTAATTATTAAACTTGGTTAACCTTGAAAGAGTACATCAATCAAAAATTATTGTTAGACGACTAAGAAAATAAACTATTATGTGGTACTAAAAAAATTCTTCCATAAGACTACTTTAATAGACATGTGTTTGTTAAATTTTTTTTTTTTAATTTTTACTAAATATATATTCGCTTATAAGATTTTTATCTATTACTTTAAGAAAACAAAATGAATAATATTCATTTAAAAAAAACTCGAAAACCCCGAAAAATCCCATAAAATCGAACCAATCTAAACCGATATTATTGGTTTGGTTTGATTTTGATAAAACTCAAACCAACTCGGTTCATGTACACCCCATTTACAAGCGTAATTAACGTTAATAAATTAATATTTTAGTCCTTTTGAGTTCATTATAGCAACTTACTGTAGCTAATTGGTCTCTTTCACAAGCTTCGACCTAACTACTAATAATATGGGAAATTATCAAACTAATTCAAATTAAAAAGAAAAATTATAATTTGACTAAGCTATTGACTTTGGAGCATATTTAAGACATACTATAAATTATATTAAACATTATAGTGAAGCACCTCTGCAACATTGTAATGGCCAGCCACGTACATTCTTTATTAGACTTAATTAAATTTAAATGAAATAGATTTGTATGAAAAATTCAAATGTTTTAGGTGATTTGCGAGTCTTCTCGTTTGATTTAGAAATTAATCTGCCTAGCCATTTTTGTTTGTCTGAATTATTGACAAAAGATAGCAAATCTACATGTATCTGTACTATATTAAAAGCACGAAGGCCCTTAGCAAAATGTCGTTCGCCTTTTTTACTCTTTAAAAATAGAGTTTATACAAGACAAAATAGTCATTTAATTATTTTCCTAATCTTTAGTGTTTAAAATCTACTAAGTTTTGTTTACCAAACCTTTCCTAATTTGAACTGTGTATTAAATCTTAATATATAAACTGTAACATCTCTTCAGATTTACTACTTCAATTAAACACAAACACAAACACAAACACAAACACAAACGTAGAATAAATACATAAAATCGATTACTAACATAAATATCTCAACTTTTTGCACGTTACCTTACATATATAAACCAATTGAATGGAATAACCATTATAAGATAACAATACTTACTTAGGCCTGTTTGTAATTAGAATTTTTGTTAATTGAATGCCTTATATTGAAATATATAAACGTTAAGATATATTTAGGAGTTTTCTGCATGTACCCTAAGGATATACATATATATATATATATATATATGAGTCCTAAAATAAAAATTCATTCATATACAAATTGAAAATAGGAAAAATATCACATATGTATTGAAAAATATCAAACTTTTTTAGGGCAGAGTTTCTTATTTTATTGAGTAATTAAACTAATAAGATCAGTAATCATTATTTCTACGAACTTATATATCTTTTCTTTAATTCTTCTTTTACTAAACTCGAATATAATTTTTTATATAAAATTTATGTAATTCTTTTAAAATTTTATACTCATTAAGATGAAATACACGCGTAATGCACGTACCCTATAGACTAGTAAAATATAAAAGAGGGACCTCTCTTTGACCTTTTGAATTACTTAGCGATTCAATTTATTTTTGTCAATTGTTTTTGTATTTTTATTTTTCTCTAAATCGATCAGCATTTGTTCTATGGGGGAGCTGACTGTAGTCTTAATTCTAAGAATATTCCGAATAATCTTTCGCAGCAATAATAAGGTTATTGAAGATAGTGCCACGATTTGAAATTTTGTTAAAGTCAGAGAGTTGATTATGTAGTCCATTTATGGTTAGCTTCTCATTTTTCTCGTGGATGTGTGTGTAACTATTTATGGTTTGCCTCTATTTCGATACAATTGAATTATACTTACCTTCGTGTAACTTAGAGTAGATTGTGTTTTCAGTGTCACATTCACTGATTTATATACTAAGTCGAGTTTTATATAATTATATGTTATCTATTGTTGTGTTTGTAAACGTAAGTGATTGTATTCCTAAAGCATGAGTTAACCAATGGTATGGTCTTGATGATACGAGGGTGTACATAGACCTGGTTGACTCGATTTTTATCAAAATCAAACCAAACTAATTATATCCGTTTGGATATGTTTGGTTTTGTCGTGTTTTTTGGGTTCTTTTTTGTTATTTAAATATTATTTCAATCTTACTTTGTTAAATTTTTTATAAGTAAATATATGTTTAGTAAAAATATAAAAAATTGACAAACATATTATCTATTAAAATATTCTTATGGGAGGATTTTCTTAGTAAAACATAATAGTTATTTTTTTAGTTGTCTGACATTAATTTTTCGTTGATGTATACTTTCAAGCTTAACAAAATTTAATAATTAAATATAAAAATCAATATGATACCTAAATAATAATAAATACTTCACATTCGAAAAAGATATAAGAATTTAATAGATCTTAACATATGATATGAATATGGAAGAACAAAGAGATTGACGCATTTCAGTAACACTTGATGAGAAAGTGATCATAAAACTCATTATTTAAGGTTAATAAATATGGAGCACTTCATATACTATTAAATATTATATCCCGCAAGAGAATCCCAAATATTTCTAGACACTTTTTAAAGAAAATTCTACATAAAATCTTAAAAATATATATATAAATTATATATTTATATGTCGGTTTGGTTCGGATTTTTTAACTCAATACTAAACCAAATCAAATTAAACCTGGACAGATTTTTTAATCAGCTTGATTTTACTTTTCGATTTGATACAATTTTCTGGTTCGATTTGTACACCCCAGTCTTTGATAATATATCTGCGATAAATGAGCTTTGAAACACGATACGTTGTGACTTGTGAGGTATTCAACTACCTTAATTTTATTGAATTATCAAACATGGTGGCTGCTACATGTGCATCTGCAGTTACAGGTAAGAGGTGATTAATAATATATATGGTTTTTGTTTCAGCTGGTGTTAAATGTGACAAATTGAAAGGCAACTTAATTAATGAGATTTTTAGCTTCGATTAAATATATATATCTACTTCAAGAGATTGGTATTGGTTCCTCTTTTTTTTTTTTTTTGGTTTCACGCATCACCATTGACAAACTTGTTAAGGACGAGTAACTATAAAGTATATAAAAGAAGACTAAATTAAAGTAGTGAATTACCTATTGATGGATGTTGCTCCCAAACGCACACACAAGTATACGTAGTCGTACAAGTAATATAGGATTGTAAGTCCAGATATCGTATTCAAAAAGACTCGTTTAATTGACTATTTACTAATTAAACTAAGACAAGTAATCTATAAAGCACTTTTCTAAAGTATTAATATTTAATAAAACTAATCTAGAGTAATCAACTAAGAGATTAATATTTAATAAAACTAATCTAGAGTAATCAACTAAGAGATTAAATGAACAAGTTGACGAAATTAGACACGAATTCAATGAGAGCCGATATTCTAGAGCTATGAGTTAGCTAACAAGCCCGTTGAGTTTTCCACTTAAATTGTCTAATTAATTTATTGATTGACAGAGTTAATATTACCCGTAGCCTTCTCCCGAAGTACTACTCGTCTATTCAAGCTAACCTAACTCCTATAATCTTATGGAATTAGAATTACCAAGAACCAAGCAAGACAATTAGGTATATTCTTATCCTAACCGCAAATCTATTCCGATGCTCGAGTTCAAAATCTCGCTCTACTCAATCTTATATGCAATCTAGAATTCCCTCTCCCGAGTTCAATCCTAGATTCGTAGATAGTTTCAATTGGTGATCAAGCAATCAAATAACTAAGCGCAAGATTGAATAAATAAACCAATATGATAAAATAATAAGACAATTCAAGTTTCAAACTACAACGCTCATATAGCATCCAAAACTCTAGAACTAATAAACTATGAGATTAAAAGAAGAGAAGAGAAGAGAAGAAAAACTAGTTAGAAGCCTCCTTCAAGCGTGGTGTGTGTCCCCACGTGAATTCTCCATCAAAGTATGTTGGATCCCCTCCAAATTAGGTCTACACTTGCTTTTATACGAGTTGGAACTGTATAAGATCGAAATAACTTTGTCCCGGACGAAGTAGGAAAATCCCGTCACCCAGAGTCCAGTAACGTTTTCACGTTCCCTCTTTCAATTCTTGTGCTGCCAAATTTTCTTTACTTGTTTGATTTCAATTGCAGTTCTTTGTTTTCCACTTGGGGGGACAAAACCCAAAGGGTGTCCCCTATTTTTATTCTTTTAGTTTGTTTTTTGCGTTTTATCTAATTTTTCTCCAAATCTTTTTATCTTCACGCCGCTTTATTCTTACACAATTAAAATATAATATTAAGCATAAAGTGATATAATTAACACTCAAAAAAGGATTAAAAATACTAGAATGTGAGGTAACAATGGTTAAATATATGCATTTTTGGCCAAATATCAACATCCCACACTTAGATTCTTGATCGTCCTCGAGTAAGCATTAAAATCACTCTCAATAAATTAAGCCTAGAAATACTACCACTACGGTTGATACTAACCATTAGGCCATATAGCAACTCAAACCATCAGATATACACTTCATGATCATCGTGCAAGATATACAAGTCACAAACAAACAACAAACTTCTAACCTCCTAATCTTAGAGACGGCTCTAACTTACCAAATTTAAGCTCGGTCACCTACTCTGTCAACGAAGCTAATAACATCACTTATCTATCATGAAACAAGTGCCATCACAAGAATAAATAGTCCATACACTCAAATCAAAGAATGAATAATATAAGGACTTAGCATCAAAGAACAACTTTATTCACAACGAATTCACATGTATGCACAACGAACCATAGACTTGCCCATTATGTACATCTCTACTAATTAAGTATGCTCGAATAGAATCAAATAGGACTTTAACGAGTTGTAATGTTTGCTAGGGACGGGTAGGAGAATTATATAACAGTGACTTACATTTCCCTGAGTACTTTGCACTTTTAGACCTCATAACCCATTATTTTCTACTCTTCACTTTATTTTTCAGCTCTCTCTTCATCAATTGTTTCACAAGTATTTCCTCATATCAGGACCGTTTCATTTTTAAGCAATTTTTCTTTTCTCATTTTTTCATGTAATATTCTTTTCAAGAGGGTCTTTTCATCACTTTGCAGCTATTATTGGTCACCATTTTTTACTTAATCATCCCTTTCTTCAAATTTATCAATTAATATCATAGCAACAGTGCTCAAGGAAGCAATGTGCAAAAACTAGGGATTCAACAAAAGAATCAAGGCAAAAATACGATTTCCAAACAAAAAGCTACAAGCTCAAAGGGCTAACTAGTGGTACAATATCTGAAAAGGCTAAAATTCACAAGACATATCAAAGAAAGCCTATTATCATCTTCTAACCAGAGCAACACTTGCATTTTGCTTCAATAACATGCAGGGAAAGTTCTAGACTAAGATGTGAACATGGAATATATGTAAAAAATCTTCACCGCTCATGGTACAAGTATCAATCAAGATGGATCAATTCAACTCTAAGACAGACAGGATCATAGCGAATGACAAAATAAGAATAAGTTATATACAGAGTCACAACCCTGAGCTTAGGTTCAGAAAGTCTGTTATTTTGTTCATTACTCAAGCACTCGGAGGAATGTAATACTCAAGCTCGGGCCTGAATATGCTAGTATCAAACAAGTCACAGAAGTTTTCTTTTCCCTCTTTCTTCTCCTAAAAAATCTAATCCTAAAAATAAAATAAAAAATTTACCTGATTCAAGTTACGTCCCTTGGAAAAGAACCGATGCAAATAGAAAAATCAAGGGGGATTATTACCTCATTAAAACTAACTAGAAAAAAATATAGTTTTAGATTTTGTTTTTCGTTGGACCTTAATCACTCAAGAAAGTTTTTCACAAAATTCATCATCGGGAAAAGTCTCAATGTTTTGATTTTTTTTCTTTTTTCGTTTTATTTAATTTTTAACAAAAAGTACTACACTGAGGATGAGTACTACAACTAAGCTAAGATAGCACAGAAAATCACCCAGATAATATCCTCAGCCCACACTTAAAATTGTGTAATGTCCTTAATGCACATAATAAATAACAAGAGGGTAAAAGAGACTCTCTAGTAGGTCAAAGGTCGAATATTAGCAGCTCATGGGATACTCAGACTTCTCCCAGGTATGATCCTTTGTGTGGGTACCTCACACTTAATTTCAATCACCTGCTCACCTTTGCACTCGCCTATTGGCTTTGACTTCATGCTCCTACTCTTACAAAACACAAAAACAACACTACAAGGATAACACAAAAAAAAAAGATAAACAAAAAGAAAAAGAAAAAAAAAGAAAAAAAATAGAATTGGATTGCCTCCCAATAAGCTCCTTATTTATAGTCGTGGCATGACTTACACCACCTCATCATTTTTCCTTTCACCTTGAGGATATAAATTGCGCCCCCAATTTTGCATCAATTTTTCTGTCATGTTCCTTGGGAGGTGGTGTAAAAATAAAGGACCAAGCAATAGGTATCGCATCTTTCACTTCTTGGCCTTTAAGTGAGGGATGTTGTTTTTTCTCCTTTGCATCACAAATTTCAGAATATAAGCACTTTGTTTCCCATCCATTTACTCCTCCATATGACCGAATGGATCAATTCTCATGTCACAAACCAAACACAATAGTGAAAAATAGTTAGAATGAGGTCCAATGCGGTCCAACTCTATAATCACTTCACTTTCGACATTCTTACTTTTGCAGACTTCGTCAACCTGGGAATTATTAAAAATATTTTAGTTGAATATTTGGAATTCCTATTTCCGCTCCACAAGCTGGCCAGTATCCACAAAAATAGGTTATAGGGCATTAGAAGCCTCAAACTTTTTATTCAATTGATTTTGTTGATCTTGTTCCTCTAGCCAAGATTGGCTCACGATATCTGCTTCTTCAAAGTTATCTTCTTGTGGGAACTCGTTCTCTTCATCAAGTTGAGGTTATTCTTGAAAATTTGCCATTAATTCGTCCATTCTAGCCTGCAATCCTTTGATCGCTAAGGTGCCAACAACTCGTTGCTCGACTACTTGCCTCATCATGTCCTGTTGCTCGGCTACTACTTGTCTCATCATGTCCATAATACGCGAAACGCGTTCCATATCCTCCACTTCCTTGTTCCTATCAAACTCATAAATATTATTATAAATATTATAATAAGAGCTCTGAGAGGGATAATAAAAATTAGGACAACCATCCCAATGACCACCTTTACAACCACACACATTACAAAAATTCCACACATCAGATTGAGATGCACAATTTTACCACAAGTGTGGTCCTCCATAATATGGACAAGGATCGCCATAATAAGAATAACCAATATTTGACCAATTCTCATTCCAAGATACCATGTCAAAAAAGATAATAAAAAATATTAAACTAAGATAAAAATAAAAAAAGAAAACTTGAATAGACAAAAAGTAAAACTCCAATCTAGTAGAATAGTTAATTTATAAGTCCGCGGCAACGGCGCCAGAAACTTGTTGCTCCCAAACGCAAATGCAAGTATACGTGGCCGTACAAGTAATATAGGATTGTAGGTCCAGGTATCGTACTCATAGGGACTTGTTTGATTGATTATTTACTAAATTAAACTAAGACAAGTAATCTTTTCAAGCACTTTTCTAAAGTATGAATATTTCATAAAACTAACCTAGAGTAATTAACTAAGAGACGAAATGAGCAAGTTGGCGAAATTAGACACCAATTCAATGAGAGCCGATATTCTAGAGCTATGGTTAGCTAACAATCCCATTGAGTTTTCCACTTAAATTGTCTTTAATTTATCTAGTTTATTGATTGACGGGGTTAATATTACTCGTAGCCTTCTCCCGAAGTACTACTCGTCTATTCAAGCTAACCTAACGCTTATATTCCTATGGAATTAGAATTAACAAGAACACATTAATAATTTCTGTATAGTAACCAAGCAAGGCGATTAGGTATATTCTTATCCTAACCGCAAATCCGTTCACGATGCTCAAGTTCAAGATCTCGCTCTACTCAATCTTATATGCAATCTAGAATTCCCTCTCGCGAGTTCAATCCTAGATTCATAGATAGTATTCAATTGGTGATCAAGCAATCAAATAATTAAGCGCAAGATTGAATAAATAAATCAATATGATAAAATAATAAGACAATTCAAGTTTCAAACTACAACGTTCATGTAGCACCCAAAACTCTAGAAGTAATAAACTATGAGATTAAAAGAAGAGAAGAGAAGAAAAACTAGTTAGAAGCCTCCTCCAAGCGTGGTGTGTATCGGTCACGACCCAAAACTAAATCCCGTCGTGATGGTGCCTCTCGTAGTACTAGGCAAGCCGACACATTACCAAAACACATCGATATCTCATTTTAAAAGATAAGTTAAAGCTTTTCATAAAAGCAGGGCTGCGATCGCCAGGCAACTACCTTGTTATTTTCGATGGTCCGCTACTGTGTATATCAACCACTGCTACCGTGGCCAGAAATGCCTGGATCTGCACATAAGGTGCAGGGAGTAACATGAGTACACCAACTTAGTAAATAAAGGCTGAGAAGTAGTTCGAGCTAGATGCAAGTATAGTTCATATCACAAAATTCAGTAAAGTTCGGCATTCTTAAAACCAGGGTTTAAGTCAAATCAGCTTGTTTAAATCCAGTTCCGGTAAAAATCAATTAAAGATACATTTCAACAGTTCTCAAACAAGGACTCAACGCAGCTATGAGCACAAATGATGAAATCGTATACCGGTCCTCGGGCAAAACATCACTCAGTCCTCCCAATCACTCCAACCTCACAATCACTCATGCCTCCCAATTACCCATGCCTCCCAATCACTCAGCACTCGGCACTCGCACTCAGTAGGTACCTGCACTTATTAGGGGTGTGTACAGACTCCGGTCGGGCTCCTTCAGCTCAAGCGCTATGTCAATGCTCATCATGGCAGAATCAATGAAACATGTTGTGGTGTGCAGCCCAATCCCATAAATGTCCTCACAATCATGCCCTCGGCCTCACTCAATCATAAATCTCTCCAGTCTCTCGGGCTCTCATAGATCAGAGTAATCAGCCCAAACAACATTGATATGATGCATCAGATAGAATAACAGAGACTGAGATATGATGTAAAAAGGCATGAACATGACTGGGTATAGTTTATCAATCAAAACAATGAAAGGACAACAAGAAAGGACATCTAAGGGTCCAACAATACTGGCACAAAGCCTAGACATGGCATCTAGCAAGATTTACAGTAAATCTTTCTAAAACACATAAGGAGCATATAGTTATAACAGGATATGCAATTTTACAGTTGCTATGGGAAGGAACAAAATCCCTAATGGTGCACGCCCATACGCCCATCACCTAGCATGTGCGTCACCTCCAGATAGTCACATGATACAAAATTCGGGGGCTTCATACCCTCAGGACTAGATTTACGATTGTTACTTACCTCAAACCGAGAAAATCTCTACTATGCGATGATCTTGCCCCTCGATTAGTCCTTCAAATTCTCCTAATCTAGTCACAACCAGTACAATACCATCAATATATGCTAAAGGAATAAATTCCACAAGAAAAACTACCAATTTAGACTCAAAACCCGAAATTGGCTTAAAACCGACCCACGTCTCGAAATCCGACAAAAGTCACAAAACTTGAAAACCCATTCACTCACCAGTATACTCATACGAGATTTTTCAATATCCGACATCATTTGGTCCCTCAAATCCTCAAATTACACTCTCCAAAATCCCAAGCCCTAACCCCCTATTTTCACTCCTAAACCCCAGTAATTAGATGAGAAAACAATGGGAGAACACCATATCTAGGAGTATTAGAGCTCAAGAAACTTACCTCTGTGAAAAACCCTTGAATCCCCTTCAAAATCACTCCAAAAGTTCCAAGGTCCGACTTGAAAATGGCAGAAATGAGCAAAACTTCGCGAAGTCTTCTATTTATAGGTTCTGCCTAGGCTTCTCGCACCTGCGGCTCAGAATGCGCACCTGGGGTGCCGCTTTTGCGCAAAAATCTCCACATATGCGGAAAATCACTTATGTCCTCAGGGCCCGCACCTGCACTCCAGATTCCCCACCTGCGGACGCGCTTCTGCGGCCCTTTTCTTCGCTTCTGCGGAATTGGCCAATCTCTTCACTTCCGCATCTACGACTAAGACTCGCATCTGCGGGCTCGCAGATGGGACCACCCTTACGCACCTGCAGTTCCAGCCCAGCTCCTCTATGTCCGCATCTGCGGCTCCCCAAGCACACCTGCAGCCTCGCACCTGCGCAGGTGCGGAAAAACACCAGCAGCAGCAGTTCAACTGCATTTCCAAATTCCAAACTTCCCGTCAGCCATCCGAAATCACCCCGAGCCCCTCGAGACCGCAACCAAACATACCAACATGTCATCTATCAACATACGAACTTAGTCAATCTTTCGAATCACTCAAAACAACATCAAAACACCAAAAGACCCTCGGATTCAAGCCTAAGAACTTTTAAACTTCCAAATTCCACAAACGACACATAAACCTATCAAACCATGTCCGAATGATGTCAAATTTTACACACACGTCAAAAATGATACCACGAACCTACTCCAGCTTTTGAAAATCCATTCCGACCCCGATATCAAATTTTCCACTACCGACCAAAATCGCCAAATTTCCAACTTTCGCCAATTCAAGCCTAATTCCACTACAGACCTCCAAATCACATTCCGGACGCGCTCCTAAGTCCAAAATCACCTAACGTCGCTAACACAATCATAAAAAATTCAAATCCGAGATCGTTAACATATAAGTCAATATCCGGTTGACTTTTCTAACTTAAGCTTACCTCAAAGAAACTAAGTGTCTCAATTTACTTTGAAATCACTCCGGACCCAAACCGGCTAACCCAGTATAACACAATATAGCTGAATAACACAAAAAGGAGCAGAAATGGGAAAATGGAGCTATAACTCTCGAAACGACTGGCCGGGTCGTTACAGTATCCCCCACGTGAATTCCTTCAAAGTATGTTGGATCCCCTCAAAATTAAGTTTAGACTTGCTTTTATACGAGTTGGAACCATGTAAGATCGAAATAACTTTGTCCCGAACGAAGTAGGAAAATCCCGTCACCCAGCGTCCAGGCCCTGACGCTGAGTCCAATAACGTTTTCACGTTCCCTCTTTCAATTCCTGCGCTGCCAGGTTTTCTTTACTTATTTGATTTCAACCAATTCTTTGTCTTCCACTTGGGTGGACAAAACCCAAAGGGTGTCCCCCTTTTTTTTTATTCTTTTAATTTTCTTTCTTTTTCTTCCGTGTTTTATCTAATTTTGCTCTAAATTTCTGTATCTTCACACCGCTTTATTTTTACACAATTAAAATATAATATTAAGCATAAAGTGATATGATTAACACTCAAAAAATGATTAAAAATACTAAACTGTGAGATAATAATGGTTAAATATATATATTTTTGACTAAACATCAATGGAGCATAGGTATTTTCACATGGTAACTATTTATCTGATGTTAGGGAATCACATCATGCTATTTCCTGTAACTTGATGGTGATTTTCTTTATGGGAAAAATATAAAATCAGTCGCTCCGTCGAAACTAATTATATTCGTTAGCCAAAAAATATAATATAATATAAAAATATATATTTTATCGGCTATTATTTTTGGAAGCGGCTAAAAATATATATTTCTTTTTCTTTATTTGGTTAAATATCTCTATTTTCTTTATCCTAAAAATGATATTAACTTCCCTAAAAAGATAAATGGAACACAAAGACTTATTTTCATTTGAAAGACAACCTCACCATAGACCAAATCAAATTTGTAAATATTTGCTAACGTGTTTTGGGCAGATAAGCATCGTTATCTGCAATTACTGCTTTCGATCCATCTGTGGAATAAGAGTTGGATTTTGGCAATTTGCATATATATATATATATATATATATATACACGGCTAAATAATGGCTTTTTTGAAAAATTTGGTCATATAAAAGGGGCAAGCTCCTCTACATGCTACATAATAAATCACGTGTGATTGACCATCTAAAAAATTATTTTAAAATTTATCTTTGTATAAGGGAAAGATTCAATTGTTCATGCACCGTTAGAATTTGAACCATTTTGACCATGGTTAAACTTTTAATCTAATATTTTTCAATCGTTTAGAAATAGATATCGCCCCTACCCAAGTTATTATAAACCTTAATGGAAAGTTGAAGGATAAAATTGTCTATTTTTATCTCCAAAAATTTGAACACATTGAATCCACTCATTTTATGCTAGAGCTTCATTAATAGCAAGGGCAAAAGTGAGATAATTTGCTAACAGTAAGACTATGAATAAATAAAAAGTGTAACATAAGATAAACTTGTTTACCCTTCAAATTGGATAACGATTAAACTTATATTGTGGTTTTAAGGATATGTGATTTCACTCAACACCAATTGATAAATATGAAGATAAATGATAGAATTAAATTATAAGTAAAGCAAACCAGTGTTCAAACGGAACTCAGTCCTCGAGTCGAAGTACCCTTGAGTTGATAGGTGCAAGAACAGTTAGAAAATAGAACAAACTAATAAACAATAATGTAAGCGAGAAAGAAAGAATTATATTGCTTTGATCTTTGTAAATAATGATGTCTTACAAATGATTAGAACTTCCCTTTATATAGTAGAGGAATTCTACTTATGGTATAACTCTAATTACAGGAAATCCCATGATTAGATGATTACGTATCTGATTTGATCCGTTCCGGGATTCACTCCATGATCTTCGACCAATCACGGATATCTCGCCTTTCCATTATTGTGCTATCTCCGATTATTATGGATGTCTGTCTCGTTTAGCTCCGATTGCTACTAGCCTCGATCATGACAGGTACCCCGATTCCGCACTTGGTATCTTACCCTTGTGTCTTAGTCTGTTCCGTTATGATGTTATCCTCCGATACAAATTACCAGTCTCGATCAAATAGTAATATCGAGTAGGACCGATTTTAACCGTATACAGATAGTCCCCTCGTTTCTTGAATGTAATGATAAGAAACGAATTGAGCCTTCAATTTTTTACCTCGACCTGTCGTGACATCATCCCCATGATGCAAGCGGCGGAAGTGACCGAAACGTCCCGTCAGTACAGCTCCCCAAATCATTAATGTGCGTCAGTTGGTGGTCAGCCACTAGGGCCTTTGATACGTCGCTGTGAATATCATAAATAGGCCTTCTATTCATTGATTCAAGTTTTACTTTCACTTTCTTCTAATCTCCAAAGGTTTTACCTCTCCTAAGTTCTTTCCTTCTACAGACCTTCAAGCTTCGCTGTTAATATTTTCTCTAACATCAAGTTTTATCTTCTTCTTTCTTCTGCAAACTTAAATGAAAATGGAAAAGCATCTAAAACAGTTCCCCAAAAGGAAAAAGCTTCTTCTTCACAGCCGGCCGGTGACAAAACGTCAGCGGATCCGCGCCCTGAAGAGTGTGCTCCCGGCGGGTGTGCCTTTAATTTTGACTTTAAGATCAAGAAAGCTTCCTCGGTCCCCGGTCAATGCGAACCCATGTCGAGGTACATATGCTCGATAACTGAGGGGTACCTCGAGCATGTAAAGAGAGACTGGGAATAAAGCGGTGGTGATTCCAACCCCCGAAGAAAATATCACCACCCACGTGGAAGAGTTTCTGTGTATTTACACTTATCTTTTCACGTTAGGCCCCCTCGACCCCGTCATCATCGACTTCTTCCGTCAGTACCAGATAACCTTAGGCCAAATCCATCCCTTTTTTTGGCGAATAGTCATCATGCTTCGATTATTTTCAAGCAATGTCGAGGGGATGACATTCACCCTTGACCACCTCATTAGGTTGTACAGCCCCCGTATCTATCTAGGGTTGGTTAAACTCTAGCGTCGAGCAACCAAGGTATTGTTCTCGAGCGTTAACGAGGAAAAAGATCGAGGTTGGATGGGTAGGTTCGTTCGAGTGAAGACTTCCGACCTCATCCCGGTAGAGAAGATTCCATTTCCTGAGAAATGGAATATGAAGCGTAAGTATTATTTCACTTTTAGCCTCCATGCATTATTTTGTTCCTTTATTTTTTCTCATTAATGTCTTCTTTCATGATGTATCGGTTGCTTGGATGCCCCTTGCTATCCCTGGCCTCGAGAGTTGGGTTCGGAAACTGGCCTCGACCTCCACGTATGCCAAGCGCTTTTGGCACGACTTAGCAAAAGGCCGATGGGAGGCCAAGAATCATGGTAAACTCCCTTTTCACATATTTGATAATTTGATCATGATTTTGTTTTATACTTATTCAATTTTCTTGTGTGTAGGCCTGGGCAAAGATGTGAACATGAGGCCCCCGACTGACGAGGAAGAGACCTTGGCCCCGGTTTTGAAATCGATGAAGGACAATAAGAGGAAGAGAGCCTCGACTTCTGGAGTGCCAAAGCTCAGAAATAGCGCTATTCGAAAGTCGAAGACAGATACTGTTGCCCTCCCTGCTTATGTATGATCTCGCCCAAACTCACATCACAAATATAGGTAGTGAGGCGGTCGAAGCAATAATAAAAACCCAACACAAGTCGGGGTTGAATCCGAAGGGAGTTAGAATTTGAATTAGGTATATACTTAGTGTGAATGTATGATATGACCTATATTACTCTTCCACATTCTCGATTGTTGTTTCTACTTCTACTTTAAGCTATTGATTGCAATTGTAAAACTAGGAGACAATATTTTGGTTTTGGTTATTTTTCAAGTGATAATAAATCTAGGGTTGCGACTTCCGCCTAGTTGGTTACCTAACTGATTTAGAGATTTAGAGCATATTTGGTTGATCGGGATACAATATAGCAATCACACTCAATTACTCACTCTATGACTCTTGGTAGTTTGAGTGACTTTGCCCGATTTGGATTTCTCAAGTCTGAATGGGTATTTCACAAAGCAAGTGATAAATGCTCTAGTCGGATCTTACTATCTCTAGTTTTGACCCTTTAATTGGGGCTATCAATTTCTTGAGTTCACCCCAATTCCTAGTTAGCTAAGTTTTCCTAGACTTAGTATCTCTTTCTCAAGTAGAGACTAAGTCACATAGGCATGAATCAATGTTTGCAACCATTAATTCTAGAATTCTAGCAAGAACAAGGCTAAATACCATATACTCAATCATAAATAAACCCTAAATCAATAACCCATTAAGTACCCACACTAGGGTTGGGTCACAACCCTAGCTAAGGTTTTAAATACTCATAAAAAATGAAGAAATTAAAGAAGAAACTAAGATAGAATGCATAATAATTGATTAAAGAAAGAAAATATAATGTTTAGAAGATAATCTAGTACAATATTACTCAATACAGTAAAAAAACACGATTCAGTGCTCCACACTTACACAACTTAACCTAAAAATGACAAAAAGTTTTATTTATACTAAGTTGAAAATATCTGACAAAAATGCCCTTGCGGAGGTTATGCGACCGCACAATTCTGTGTGCGGTCCGCACTTTGAGCTTGACTGGTCAACTAAGCTTTCTGTGGTCGAATAAAAGTGGTATGCGACTGCACTTCATCTTTTTGTGCGGATCGCACATTTCTGAGTGCGGCCGCACACTTGAGATTGGACTAGGGCTGGACCTTCTTCTACGGACCGCACATTTGTGAGTGCGGCCGCAAAATATAGTGCGGTCCGTATATCTTCAGATTGCCTAAAATCAACTCTCAGAATCTCCTCTTCTGCAGACGCATAATAATTGTGCGGTCCGCATTCCCTGAAGGAAATCCAACAGTGCTTCTTCATTGTTTGGGGCCGCACACAGTATTGTGCGGTCCGCACTGTAGGCCTTTTTGCCTTGTTTTGGTCCTTGTCCAATTTTGACTCCTTTTTGAGTTGATTTTTACTTCTTTAGCTCGTTTTCCAATATTCTTGCAAGAAAGCACATTTCATTAGTTCTAGGGAATTCCTTTAAGCATTTTTTAGCTAAAACGCAAGTAAAAGAGAGCAAATAAGAGGTCAAAATCCTTACTTATCAACTTCCCCAAACTTAAGCTTTTTCTTGTCCTTAAACAATTAAGGAAATTCCCACCTCCACTAAAAAAAGGACATTTCAGCTGGCCTATGTTGAGTCAAACACAAAGCAATTGGGACCAACAATTACCCACACGCTCATGAATCATTAACAAGCCTATGATTTGAATGTTGAAGTACAAATGGTTTTAATGTGACGCTTGAGCATCAAGGGTTGACTTTTTTCATCAAGGAAGCTTTCACTTCATGCAAGTCGGAGTGGATCCCAAACTCTTCCTCCTATACTCGCCGGAAGCTCATCTCACTCACGAATGAACAATTCAAAACAATGACTCAAGAAAGACTCACTCATCACTCTCAAAAGAATGTCACAAGCCCTGCACTAAGTACCATATGCTTTCCCCTTATGTAGATCACCACTAATGTAAACTTTCTTGTCTTGAAATCACGTAGGTCTTTTTCAATATGTAATGAAGGCTTTGGACTAAGGAGGGAAATATCGGATTGGAATTGGTTCATCTTTCCTTTAGCACTTCATATTCTCTTGTTTGCTCATACATTGCCGACTCTTTGAGTCGTTTTCTTTTCCCTTAGGGGGATTATAGAGACTTGAAATCACTCTTTTTTTGTCATGCTATTCACAATCTCCTTCTTTGCTTTCTCCATGCTTTGCACTTTTTCTTTCTTTTGCATTTTTTCATCCCTTTCACATTATTCACTTTCTTTTTGTGTTTTTTCTTTGTTCTTGCTTTATTTTTCGTTGCATGTTTCTCTTCTTCATTTCTTTCGTATTTTTTTGCCTTGGAACCATCTTTAAACTCCTCGTCTCTCCCCCAAACTTATGTTTTTGCCATTTGAATCACATGAGTGCTAAAGAAAAGTCGGGTGCCAAGAAAGAGTCACTATAAAACGGTTAAAGACTTGTAATGTAGTTATTGAATAAAAAGGCTCAAGGCTCAAAAGGGTTTACTAAGGATAATATCATTGGTGGGCCATGAAAGTTTTCAAAATGGGTCAAGGTGATCCTACAATTACTTCTCAAGCCAAGCTAACTTAGAATTTCGCCTAGAAACACATTTGGGGTAAGTTCTATACCACTCGCACGGGTACTTGGACTTGTAACAAGATACCTCACCTCTCACACAACCGGATTGTTAAAGAGAAAAGAGTCACCTCTCATACAACCGGATTGAAAATCACTAATGGTTCAACTAAACCACCCTATGATTGCCTAAGTCAACACAAGAGTCACAAGGTCACTAACTAGATCTATTTCTTTACAAAAACTTATTTTTAACCATAAGCGCATAGTTAAGTATGTTGGTACCAAGTGAATCATGCTCGAACCTTATTTATTCATTGACACTACTTGTTTCTACCTAAACATCAAAAAATGACTCAATCCCTTAAGAAGGTTGCCACGCCATCCGTTGGGAAGAGCCACCCGGTTCACACAAGACCCACCTTTGAAAAGAATCGTAACATTAATAAAATCAAAGGCTTATTGTTCACTAAAACATAAAAAGAATCTAACAAATCAAAAAGAGTCTAATAAAGTAACTAAGAATCTATACTATTAAGAAAGGAAAACGAAGAAGCTATGAAATAAACTACTGAGGATAAAGCAAGTGAATATATACAATAGGGATGAATATATACATAATGAGGGAGAAAATAAAGATAAAAAAAGAAAAAGAGTATTAAAGTTATTGCAGGCCCAAATGTAATGAAATGTCATCAACAATCATCAAAATTACCAAAATAGATCACCTCCCAGAAAAAGGACAAGCATTGTCCTCAATGCTTAGCAAATCAAAACATAAGAGGGTAGAGAGTAAAGAAAACTCCCTATGTGGTCTCGGGGTGACTAGCGGCATCTCCACCCTCAGTCACCTCTAATTGTATGTCATCATCTTCGGGCTGAGGGACAATAGGGTTGGTGAGCATCTGAAGCATCTCCTCAACAGTGGGGGCAGTGAGATTTGGCTCGTCAGACTGGCCAGCTGATGCCTCTACTGATGGTACTGCTGGGTCAGCTGGTACCGATGGACCTGTCTCCATCAGTAAGTCAAATGGAAAGTCACCTGCTGCTGCTAACTTCTTCACTTCCTGTCTCAAACTCTCCACTGCTTTCTTCAAAGCCTGGGATTTTCTCATCTTCTTCACTTGCTTGGCCAACTCCTCAATAGCACCCCC
>ML369094.1:60731-81929 GCA_005239525.1 Nicotiana knightiana
CCCCGAGCTACTAGTGTGTCCATTATAGTTTTCTGGTTGTCTAGAATCTTCTTTAATGTTTCCTCCACTGACGGAGGTACCTGGGACACTACTGGCGTAGAGGGATGCGCTGCAACAGTACTGGATATGTCAGACAACTTAGAAGTGGATGTTTGCATCCAGTTGTTGAGGCTTGCCAAAGTCTGGGAGACTCTCAACGCAGTGAGAGGATAGGTGGATAAAGCTAGCACTGGAACTGACTTTGATGGCCAATAGGATGAAGGTGGTGGCATGGCGGCCATCCTGATGGAAGGTCTGGCTGCTATGAAAGGCATGGGAGCTTTAAATGGCTCAGCAGCAGCCTCTGAACCTACCACCAATGGCTCGTCAGACTGGCCAATGGTGGTAGTGTCCTTACACTTGGACTTTGGTTTGTCCGCACCTTGCAAGTGATACCATGAAAAATGATTTTTAGCTTTTACCTTTGTGTCATATCACCTTGGATCTACCTCGGCATCATTTAAGTATTCTGTGAGGGTGTCTGGATAGGGGTAGGACTGGAATTTTTCCGGACCGCCAATGTGATGTTGGTAGACATGATGGAACCCACATTTATCGGGTACCCCGCCATGATAGAAAATACCAGAACTGCTCGGGAAAGAGGGAGGTTGTTTTCATTCAGACTTGGATCAATCCGGCTACACACAAAGGTTTGTCACCCTTTAGCTTCAAAGTTGAGGGTGGCTCGGAGGATAGGAACTCCAGTTGTAATCCATGGTGGTGGTGGTCCTCGAGCCGCTAAAATCTCAGCTAGCCAAGAGCGATCTGCTTCACCCAGAGCCAACTTCTCTAGGTACTGGACTGCCTCCACATCTTCAAATCTAACACATGTGTTCAAAGAGCAAGCATCGAAGCGGACTTTCAGATTCCTCCTTCTTAATGTGAGCCACATTGGTGTAGAACTCCCTGACCAAGTGCTCGTTTGCATCTAAGACACTGGGGGTGAACCAATTCCACCCATTTCTCTCATGAAATTGAATAAGGACATTTGGATTGTGAATATCCAAATCCTTTATCAAGAACTGTCACTCAAGTTTGAGCGACCTCATTGGCTACAACTCCCGGAATTTGTTGAATGATGTCAAACTGGCGAATCTGTCTTCCAAAATATCTTTCTTCTTTGACCTCTCAAGGCCACCCACTTGTGTGTCCCCCTCTCTACCATCATCCGAGACATCATCATCATCAACATCAATAGCTACTAGCGCCGGAGTAGGTGAAGAGGAGGGCTCGGAACCCTGGCTTTCCCCATCATAACCCTCAGAAGAGCTGGATGTGGGTTCATTACATAATTGATAGCGCCCAGTAGTTTGAGGTGGTTGGGACTGGGGTTCAGGCTGGACCTCCATAGAATGACCCTCAGAGGCTTCTCTTGATGGTTCATAAGAGCTGGATTCTGAGGGATCTGTGGCCCTTCCTTTATCGGTGGTCGGCTTCTTGGAAATAGTCTTGGCTTGCACTCGTAGAGGGTGAGTTCCTTTACCCCTGCCTCGGGAGGATTCACCTCTCCCCTTTGATGTATCACCTCTACCACGTGATCTAAACATTGTCTGCAATACAAGTTACATATGTCAGTTGAATTCAAAACAAGTAAAACAGTTGCAGAACAGTTGCAGACAATCAGTCATCAACGAGACAGTGCAGGCCGCACAATTTTGAGTGCAGTCGCAAACTGTATAGTGTGGACCGCATGATTTTGAAGTGCGGCCGCAAAGACTAGAGTGCGGTTTGCATAATTGTGAGTGCGGCCGTACATCCTCAAGTGCGGGCTGCACAATTCCGAGTGCGTCCGCACAAGTTCAAACCTAAAAGTTCTTATTCTCTAAAGTTTTAGAGTGCGGTCGTACACATTTTTATGCGGTCGCACACTTTTTTCTGCGGACTACTAAATTTTGAGTGCGGTCCGCACATTACAAACACACCAATTCCCTATTTACCAGTTATGCAGACCACACAATTCGAACAGTGACAACTCTAAACTTAGGGTTCTTGCAAAATTTTTACAAATTAAACATGGTATGCACAAATTAACAAGATTAGTGGTCTACCCAGTCCCTAACATGAATGAAGCTACCCACATGATTTTGAAGCACATATAAAGCACATTTTACATTTTTTGGCCTAAAATTAACTAAACTAATCAAAGTAAACGAAAAACAAAAATTGAGAAAAATGAACAGAATCTACATGAATTGAACATACCAGTAGTGAATGGTGCAAGTAAGAATCTAGATTGATGAATTGAGTGTGATTTGTAAAGAATTTTTGGGTTGCATAGTGCTTTCTAAGGCTTGGGAGTTCAGAGAGTGTAAAGTGTGAATAGTGGTGAAAAGCCCTATTTATACTCTGGGTAGGTCGGTCAAA
Source organism: Nicotiana knightiana (assembly GCA_005239525.1). NCBI lineage: Eukaryota > Viridiplantae > Streptophyta > Magnoliopsida > Solanales > Solanaceae > Nicotiana > Nicotiana knightiana. The sequence goes on from ML369094.1 coordinate 63,135, forward strand.
AACTCACCTGAGTGCGGCCGCATAATTCTGAGTGTGGTCCGCCCTCTTTACCTGTTATTGGACTTAGCTTATGCGGTCCACACAAAAATGAGTGCGGTTGCATACCTTGTGTGGTCCGCATAATTTTGTGTGCCGCCGCATGTTGGCCACTTTTCTGCAAATTCCAACTTCAGAGAGTTGGTGATTTTGGGTCCCCAGTTGTGCGGCCGCAGACCCTTCTCTGCAGTTGCAAATATTTTTGTGCGGTCCACACAATTTTGATACAGTCCGCATAAATTCAACACTTGGCCAATTTTTCCAGATTGTCCCTGCAATGCACAGTCATTCCTGCAATTCACTTCAAAACCAGTTAGCTCAATACATAACCTATCTAAAAAGAAGAAAAATAAAATAAAATAAAATAAATGAAAAGAAACATGGGTGGCCTCCCAAGAAGCGTCTGATTTAAAATTGCGGCATGATGCATGTTACCATCAATCACTTGAAATGAAGCAACGCCACAACGTGGCCAACATCAACCTTGCCAAGATAATGTTTCACCCGGTGACACTTTTTTGTTCTTCAAGTCTAATGCACCAAAGAGTGTCACATGCACAACTTCAAATGGGCCACTCCACTTGGATTTCTTTCTTGGGAACATCCGTAACCGAGAATTAAACAATAGCACAAGATCGCCTTCTTTGAACTCTTTGTTCCAGATATACTTGTCATGGAGGTACTTCATCTTGTCCTTGTACAAGGACGAACTTGAATATTCATGGAACCGGAATTCATCAAGCTCATTAAATTGTGACACCCTTAAGTTGGCGGCGACATCCCACTCAAGATTAAGCTTCTTCAATGCCCACATAGCCTTATGCTCAAGTTCCACCGGTAGGTGGAAAGCTTTCCCGAATACTAACCGATACAAATACATACCAATTGGTGTTTTGTAAGCTATCATATAAGCCCAAAGAGCATCATCAATTTCTTCTACCAATCCGTCCGGTTGGCATTCACGATTTTTGATAAAATGCTCTTGATCTCCCAGTTGGAGACTTCAACGTGTCCACTTGCTTAAGGATTATAGGGGGTCGACACTTTGTGAGTGACACCATACTTTGAGAGTAAAGTATCAAAAGCTTTTTGCAAAAGTGTGACCCCCATCACTAATAATGGACCTTGGAGTGCCAAACCTTGTGAAGATGTTCTTTTTCAAAAATGCCACCTCACTCTGAGCTTCATTGTTGGGCAAACCACGGCCTCAACCCAGTTTGACACATAATCCGAAGCTACCAATATGTAAGTGTTCCCACAAGATCTCACCAACGGACCCATGAAATCGATGCCCTACACATAAAAAATGTCAATCTCGAAGATGGTGGTGAGAGGCATCTCATTTTTCTTAGAAATCCCACCGGCCCTTTGAAATTCATCACAACACTTGACAAGATCAGTAGCGTCCTTGTAAAGAGTATGCCAATAGAATCCACAACTCAACACCTTTTGTAGTTGTTCTAGCTCCACCATGATGACCACCATATGGCGAAGAGTCGCAACCCTCAAGAATTCCCAATTGTTCTTCCTCCCGCACACATCATTGAATTACACCATCGGTACAAATCCGAAATAGATAAGGCTCATCCCAATAATAGTCAAGGCAATCCCATTTGAGCTTATTCCTTTAGTTTGAAGATAACTCATTCGGTACAATGCCACTCACAAGATAATTGGCTAAGTCGGCGAACCATGGCATCCCGGTCATAGAAATGGTTAGGAGTTGCTCGTCGAGAAATGAATCATTTATATCAAGGCCATCATTTGGCCTCCCCTCCTCCTCCAAACGAGACAAGTCGTTCGCCACTTGGTTTTCACTACCCTTGCGGTCTTGAATCTCTAGATCAAACTCTTGGAAAAGAAGCACCCATCGCATTAATTTTTCTCTAGAATCTTCCTTGCTCATCAAATATCGAAGCGCCGCATGGTCGGTGTGAACAATCACCTTTGTACCCATCAAGTACGGACGGAACTTTTCCATAGCAAAAATAATAGCAAGAAGATCTTGTTCGGTCACTGTGTAGTTGACTTGGGCATCATTCATGGTCTTACTAGCATAGTATACCGGATGGAAGATTTTGCTGATACGTTGCCCCAATACCGCTCCAACCGCCACATCGCGTGCATCACACATGAGCTCAAAAGGTAAGCTCCAATTCGGTGCAGTGATAATAGGATTAGTAGTCAACTTATACTTGAGCAATGAGAATGTCGTCATACAATCTTCACTGAAATGAAACTTGATATCCTTCTCCAAAAGTTTGCACAAGGGGTGTGCCACCTTAGAAAAATCCTTGATGAATAGGCGATAGAAACTCGCATGACCCAATAAGCACCTCACTCCCTTCATGGATTTAGGGGGAGGGAGTTTGTATATCACTTCAACTTTGGCTTTATCAACCTCAATACCATGCTTTAAAATTTTGTGGCCAAAGACAATGCCTTCCTCGACCATGAAGTGACATTTCTCCCAATTCAAAACCAAGTTTGGTTCCTCATATCTTGCCAATACCTTGTCCAAGTTGTCCAAGTTGTCCAAGCACTCTTCAAGAGAATTCCCCACCATGGAAAAATCATCCATGAAAACCTCAAGAAATTCCTCCACCATATCGGTGAAGATAGCCATCATACACCGCTGAAAAGTCGTTGGTGCATTGCATAACCCAAATGGCATCCGCGGGTATGAGAAAGTACTATAATGACAAGTGAAAGTGGTCTTCTCTTGGTCCTTAAGAGCAATAAGAATCTGATTGTAGCCGGAGTATCCATCAAGGAAGCAATAAAAAGCACGTCTGTCTAACCTATCCAGCATTTGATCAAGAAATGGAAGCGGAAAATGATCTTTCCGAGTGACTTTGTTGAGCTTCCTATAGTCCATGCACACTCTCCACCCTGTGACAGTTCTTGTGGGGATTAATTTATTCTTGTCATTTGTTATCACAGTCATGCCCCCTTTATTTGGGACACATTGCACCGGAGAGGTCCACGAGCTATCAGAAATGGGGTAAACAACCCTTGCATCCAACCATTTGATGATCTCCTTCTTCACTACCTCTTGCATTACTTCATTTAATTTTCTTTGATGTTCCGCGGAAGGTTTTTCATCCTTCTCCAAAATAATATTGTGCATGCAAAAGGCGGGACTTATACCCCTAATATCTTCCAATGTCCATCCTATAGCTTTCTTCCTCTTTTGGCGCACCGCCAAAGTAGAATCTACCTGCACGTTAGTCAAGCAAGAGGAAAGAATAACAGGTAAAGTGGAACAAGGGCCAATAAATTCATACCTGATATGTGAAGGAAAAGGCTTTAACTCCAAAGTGGGAGGCTCCTCGATTGAGGGCTTTGTTGGAGGAGACTTTCGGTTCTCAATATTAAAGGACAATTTTCAGGGTTCATAAGTATATGACCTCATTCCTTACAAAGCATTGAGACATTCCAAAAAGCCTTCCTAGTCATCCTCATCGTGATTAATCAACACAGCTTCCAAGGTATCCTCAACATTCATCTCAGCACTAGCATCATCAACAATCACTTCAGTCACTAAGTCCACAAATGAACAAACTTCGTTGCTATTTGGTTTCCTCATCGATTTGCACACATGGAAAACCATTTTTTCATCACCCACCCGGAAAGTGAGTTCACCGGCTTCCACATCAACTAGAGCCTTCCCCGTAGCAAGGAAAGGTCTACCCAAGAAAATAGGCACCTCATATTCAACCTCACAGTCAAGAATCACAAAGTCCACCGGGAGAATAAACTTATCAACACGAACTAACACATCATCAATGATACCTAATGGCCTCTTCATAGTCCGATCCGCCATTTGCAACCTCATAGATGTAGGTCTTGGTTGCCCAATTCCCAAAGTTTTAAACACAGAGTAAGGCATCAAGTTGATACTTACCCCCAAATCACATAAAGCTTTGGCAAAGTCGGCACTCCCAATAGTGCAAGGGATTGCGAAAGTACCGGGATCTTCTAATTTTGGAGCCATTGAGTGCACAATAGAACTCACTTGATGTGTCATGTTGATAGTCTCACAATTTATTGATCTTTTCTTGGTTACCAAATCCTTCATGAACTTTGCATAACCCGACATCTGTTCCAACGCCTCAACCAATGTCACATTAATGCACAAACTCGTCATCATATCAATAAAATTCTTGAATTGGTTCTCACTATTTTGCTTTGCGAGTCTTTGAGGGTATGGAGGAGAAGGCCTTGGCATTGGTGCTTTGGCTTTTTGCACTACCGGTTTCAGTATTTCAATCATGTGCTCCCTAGACGGGTTAACTTCTTCTTGTGTCTCCTCCACACTTTTATCAATGTCAATTCTCAACACTTCATTATCTTGAACCACATTACTTGGAGTCTCATCTTCTTGAACCAACACATCATCATCCACAACTCTTTTTTGGTTTGAGGTACTTGCCTCCCCATCTTTTCCACTCCGTGTGGTTACGGCCATGGCATGTCCCATTGTTCCCACCCTTCGGGTTCACCACTATATCACTAGGTAGTGCCCCCTTAGGACGGGTGTCTAAAGCTTGCGAGATTTGGCCAAGTTGAACCTCCAAATGGCGTATTGAAGTGTTGTGGGAGGCTAATTGAGCATCGAATTCGACATTTTTCTCCATCATTTGTTTGAACATATTTTCAATCTGCCCTATCTAACTATTGGAAGAACTAGAACCTTTAGACGGATATGGTGGCAGGTTGCTTGGTTATTGATACATCGGGGGGTTTTGAAATCCCGACCCTCGATTCCCTTGGTTATTATTGTTCCAACCCCCTTGGTTGTTGCCAGCCCAATTGCTTTGATTGTTTCCATCCCAATTGCCTTGGTTACCTTGATTATTACAATTGCCTTGATTATTGTTATCTCCCAATTACCTTGGTTGTTGTTACCACCACTCCAATTGACTTGGTGGCTTTGGTTGTTCCAATTTCCTTGATTTCCTTGTGACCTCCATTATTGTTGATTTTGTCGTTGAGCATTATTTCTTTGACCTTGATAATTGTTGATATATTGCAGTTCCTCTTCTTGCTCATTGTACGAATCACCTTGGTCATACTCACTATCATCTTGCAAAAATTATTCCGGACGGTTTTGCACTTGTTGACCTCTTTGCCGTCTCTTGTTCATCATCATATTCACACCTTTCATCGCTTTCACTTGTTTCAGCCCTTGAACTTGTTGTAGCTGAGCTTTGGCAAATTGGTTCATTCTGGTGGTCAACTCGGCAACAACTTGCCCATGATCATGTATCTCCTTGTGTAGGTGAATGACATTTGAGTCACCTTGAGGAACATTGACTCTATTTTTCCACGCTGACGATGTATCCGCCATCTCATCCAAAATTTCACAAGTTTCGGCATAATGTGTGTTCATGAAGTTTCCGCCGGCGAGTTGATTTACCACACATTGATTTGTTGTGTTGATCACCCTATTCCGGCACTCTTTAACCATGGTACGATATCATTCCCAAATCTCGTGCAATGGATCATTGGGTTCTTGCTTTAATGCTAGAATTTCATCCCGTAGTGTAGCAATGTGCCCCGCAGAGAAGGATTTGGCAATGAATTTTTTGTCCAACTCATCCCATGTATGGATGGAATGATTGGGTAATCTCTCTAATCAGTCCAATGCCTTCCCCCTAGAGAAAAGGGAAATAGCCTCAAACGCAGTGCATCCTCGGAAACATTTGTTTGCTTGTTCCCCCAACAAGTATCGACGAACCCCTTGAGATGCTTATAAGAATTTTGGCTTGGAGCCCCGGTGAAGAATCCCCATTGCTTAAGTAGTGTAAGCATCACGTTGGTGATTTGGAAGTTTCCCGCCTAATACGATGTGGGACTATAGCACTAGCATAACCCTCGTTCGGCAGCACCTAGTGCGCTGCCGCTCTTGGTGGAGGTGGGGAAGGGACGGGAATATTTTCATGAGGCAGTCGGCCTCGCCTATTCGCTTGAGATTCAAGATGAACCTCATCACCTTGATCATCATCCACTTCCTCCCCTAATGGCAAATTCCCGATGGGCTAATTGTTGAGAGCCATTATCGTACCTATAAGCAATTCAAAAACTAAATTAGTGACTCGGAAGGAAAAGAAGACAAATCACACAAAAACCTACATATATAGCCAAATTTGCTTAACTCCCCGGCATTGGCACCAAAAGTTGATCTCGCCCAAACTCACACCACAAATATAGGTAGTGAGGCGGTCGAAGCAATAATAAAAACCCGACGCAAGTCGGGGCCGAATCAACAGGGAGTTAGAATTTGGATTAGGTATATATTTAGTGTGAATGTATGATATTCCCTATATCACTCTTCCACATTCTCGATTGTTTTTTCTACTTCTACTTTAAGCTATTGAGTGCAATTGTAAAACTAGGAGACAATATTTTTGGTTTTGGTTGTTTTTCAAGTGATAAAAGATCTAGGGTAGCGACTTCCGCCTAGTTGGTTACCTAACGGATTTAAAGCTTTAGGGTATTTTTGGTTGATCGGGTTACAATACTGCAATCACACTCAATTACTCACTCTATGCCTCTTGGTAGTTTGAGTGACTTTGCCCGATTTGGATTTCTCAAGTCTGAATGGGTATTTCACAAAGCAAGTGATAAATGCTCTAGTCGGGTCTTACTATCTCTAGGTTTGACCCTTTAATTGGGGCTATCAATTTCTTGAGTTCACCCCAATTCCTGGTTAGCTAAGTTTTCCTAGACTTAGTATCTCTTTCTCAAGTAGAGACTAAGTCACATAGGCATGAATCAATGTTTGCAACCATTAATTCTAGAATTCTAGCAAGAAAAAGGCTAAATACCATATACTCAATCATAAATAAACCCTAAATCAATAACCCATTAAGTACCCACACTAGGGTTGGGTCACAACCCTAGCTAAGGTTTTAAATACTCATAGAAAATGAAGAAATTAAAGAAGAAACTAAGATAGAATGCATAATAATTGATTAAAGAAAGAAAATATAATGTTTAGAAGATAATCTAGTACAATATTACTCAATACAGTAAAAAAACACGATTCAGTGCACCACACTTACACAACTTAACCTAAAAATGACAAAAAGTTTTATTTATACTAAGTTAAAAATATCTGACAAAAATGCCCTTGCGGAGATTATGCGACCGCACAATTCTATGTGCGGTCAGCACTTTGAGCTTGACTGGTCAACTAAGCTTTCTGTGGTCGAATAAAAGTGGTATGCGACCGCACTTCATCTTTTTGTGCGGATCGCACATTTCTGAGTGCGGACGCACACTTGAGATTGGAATGGGGATGGACCTTCTTCTGCGGATCGCACATTTGTGAGTGCGGCCGCACAATATAGATTGGTCCGCATATCTTCAGATTGCCTAAAATCAACTCTCTGAATCTCCTCTTCTGCGGCCGCACAATAATTATGCGGTCTGCATTCTTTAAAGGAAATCCAACAGTGCTTCTCCATTGTTTGCGGCCGCACACAGTATTGTGCGGTCTGCACTGTAGGCCTTTTTGCCTTGTTTTGTTCCTTGTCCAATTTTGACTCCTGTTTTAGTTGATTTTCACTTATTTGGCTCGTTTCCCAATATTCCTGCAAGAAAGCACATTTCATTAGTTTCGGGAATGCCTTAAGCATTTTTTAGCTAAAACGCAAGTAAAAGAGAGCAAATAAGTGGTCAAAATCCCTACTTATCAATGTACTTCAGCGAATAAGGAAGGAACAAGAAGAATAAGACGGCTCCCTTCTGGTGGCCCGAGTGAAGAAGACCATCGAGGCCCCAGAGGCCGTTGAATCGGGGTGGCTGCTGAAATCCCGCCTCGAGCTGAGGGGTCTTGGAGAAGGACTCGGTCAAAGCTCCCGAGTCATCGAATATCGAGGCTGCTCCTTACCGAAATGAACAAACGGTGAGCATGTCTGGGGGATCCTTTCTCGGAGCCCCTCGAATTGAAAAGAATGTCCCAAGTGACTCACCTAGGACAATAGTAATTGGAAACTCACCTACTCTCCTTGCCTTTTTCGAAGAAGAAATTCGTGATGCTCAAGCTTTAAGGACTCCTGAGGTAGGCGGATTCTCCGGAGGGGAGGACCCCTTCGGAGATTTCCTTGTCGGGGTCGAAGATGCTTTCGACCTGAATGAGGCATCCAGCCTCTTCAAAAAGGCTCAACAAATTCTGAACCAGGTAAGTCTTAATTCCTTTGTTGATGTTGTATTCCTCCATCTTCTGTCTAACTCCCATTCTTTCCCACACAGGTTTTTTCCAAGTCCCGACTGAAGTACGCCACTGTGAGGCTGACCTCCAAAGGCTTTTGGAGAAGAAGAATGCCCTCAAGCTTCTCTGTGGTCAAAAAGATAAGGAGATCAAGGACCTCCAAGCCGAATTGGCTAAAGCTCACAAGGAGCAGGCCGATCTGATCGAGCAGGTAATGATACTCTTATAAGCCCATGGGTTTGATTCGGGAATGGAAGATAACGTTTCAATATCACAGCTGCAGCAAAAGATAGAGAGGATCGAGTAATTCCGCGAGGAGGTCGATCAGATGAAGACAGAGTCCTTGGGGTGGAAAGAAGGCATGGACCGCTTTGCTGCGGAAAAGGAAGCTGCTCTAGCCCAATTATCATTGGTTGAAAACCAGCTTCGAGGAATGAAGGAGAAAAGCTTGGATTTGGCAGGGAAGATAGAGGAGCTTGAGGCTCGGTTGGCTTCCGAACTCGTAAAGGCCAAATCTGAGGCTGAGAAGGCAAAGACCGAGGCTGAGGCGTCTGTGGCCATCTATCGAGCCTATGCTAAAGCCGCTCAATTTTAAGGGAGAGAGGCCGCTGAGGCTTCTCAAACTCGTGCACATTGAATTGCCGAACTTGCCAAATGCCAATCTCGGAAGGAAACCCTCGAGGAGACCTGCGCTCGAGGTTTAGATATTGCCGAAGAGATAGCAAAGGCAAAAGAGCATGAAGTCGATGCTATTGCGCTGGCCACTTCTAATGACGAAGACGATCATGATGGTGGTGGCAGCAAGAGTGGGTCCGAGAATGGGAGGACCCCGATGAAGAAGCTTCCCCCGAGAATAATTAGGAGCCTTTTTATTTTTTTCTTTTTATTTTTCTTTTGTGTAGGACCTCGATTGGTCCTTTGTAAATAACTTCACATGTATAAAACTTTTCCTTTTTGGTCTTTACCTCGACTTTCTCCTTGTGAAAATTCTGATTCGCTTTATGCTTTATGAAAATTTTGATATACTTCATGCCTTGTGAAAATTTTGACTTACTTATGCCTTGTGAATATTTTGTTCGTAAATTCGAAGCTTCGGCAATTTGGTCGAACTAGACTAATATAGTCTCTGTAGTTGATGAGTACTTGCTCGAACTCGAAGTAGGAATACCCTTAGGTTTTAGTTGAGTGAGGATGAATTCTCGAACTCAAAAAATATAACGGCCTTTAGGCTCTTGAATTGGGCCGATATGGCCTCAAGAGAGTGGCTTTTTTTCCCTTTTTGGCTTAAGAAGTTAATCATATAAAAATTTGTCATGCCTTAGCACGAAATAAATCTGTACCCATTGGGTTTCGAGGTTCAGTATTATCGAAACCCTTTGCTTTTCTGTGCCTTAGCATAATATTTTTCAGTACAAAATTATTCGAGGGTTCGAATAGTTCGATACCCCTTAGGGTTTTTTGGGGGCTGACGTTGTAGAAATCCTTTGGTTATTTTGTCGAGGGCAGCCTTTTTAACCGGTTTATATAAGTATTTGAAGGCCTGTTTTCATTACGGAGTTCGGACGTCTCTGAACCGTGTTAGTTTGGTCGTAGCCTTAGGATTTGCCTCTTGAGCTTATTTTCTCAATTATACTTCGAACTTGTTTGAAGCATCAGTCCCCGTGTGGGGTGGCCTTGGCCTATAAAATCGAGGATTGCCTTTTTAAGGTCTTATGATCTTGAGGTTTGATAATTCGATCATGTAAATTTTGGGCGGCAGTCCCCGAGTACGAGGTTAATCGCTCAAACTTTAGTTGCGATCGGCCCTTGAGCCAGTTTCCGCAATAGACCATAAGTATGAAATTGTAAAGTAGAAATTTCTCTAAGGCTTGGAACATCTGGTAAGGAAAATATACTTCTTTAAATAGATCATACATGCGTACATGTTTTGCCACTAGGGCTCGAGTAATCTACATGGACACGGTTCATTCGACCGTTTAGTCCTTTTCAAAATTTTCCTATCGAGACCCTGTTGACACGAAACATTTTCCTTAAAATCATCCGAGGTTGATGCCCCCCAGTATTCGAGGTTAATTTTAAAGAAGCCTCGGGTACTGTTGAATTTCTCTAAGTTAGCACGAACAATGGTTGCCTCGTTAAAAACCTTGCCGGAAAAACCCATTTGGGACAAAAACCGGTCGAAGGGAAAAAGAGTGCAACACGTGCTTTTAGACCTAAGGACTTTGTGTTTGGAGAAAACATTCATGTCTTTGATCGAACACCTGCAATAAGTTAGTGTAAAATATAAATGAAAATGGAGAAGGTCATAACTTAATAATAATATCATTTGAGGAGTGATATGTTCCAATTATTTGGCAATTGTTCGTCGTTCATCGTGCCGAGTTTGTAGGATCCCTTTCTAATGATACCGAGTACCTGATACGCCTTTCCCAATTTGGGCCGAGTTTTCCTTCGTTTGGGTCTCGAGTATTGAGGGTGACTTTTCTCAGAACTAAGTCCCCGATTTTGAAGTGTCGAAGATTGACTCTTCGGTTGTAGTACCTTTCGATGCGCTACTTCTATGCAGCCATTCGAATGAGGGCGGCTTCCCATTTTTCATCTAGCAATTTGAGGCTTGTATTCATAGCCTCGTGATTCGACTATTCCGTTGTATATCGAAACCTGATGCTAGGTTCCCCGACTTTTACCGGAACCAAAGCTTTGATGTCGTAGACTAAAGAGAATGGCGTTGCCCCCGTACTGGATTTTGACGTCGCTCGATATGCCCAGAGGACTTCGGGCAATATTTCTCTGCATTTTACCTTAGAGTCGTTCAACCTTTTCTTTAGATTTTGGATGATGGTCTTGTTTGTCGACTCAGCCTGTCTGTTCCCACTAGGATGATACAGCGTCGACAAGATCCTTTTTATTTTGTGGTCTTCGAGAAACTTTGTTATTTTGCTGCCGATGAATTGCTTTACATTGTCGCATACGATCTCGGTAGGTATGCTTAATCGGCATATGATGTGGTCCCATATGAAGTCTATAACTTCTTTTTCTCTGATTTTTTCGAAGGCCTGTGCTTCAACCCACTTAGAAAATAGTCAGTCATGAATAAAATGAATTTAGTTTTACCTGGGGCCGATGGTAGAGGGCCGATGATATCCATCCCCTATTTCAGAACGGCCATGGTGATAGGATCAAATGGAGTTGCTCTCCGGGCTGGTGGATCATCGGTGCATATCTTTGACGCTTGTCGTATTTTCGAACGAATTCCTTAGTATCTTTCTCCATATTGGCACAATAGTACCCTGCTCTGATGACTTTGTGAACCAATGATTCAGCACCGCGCAGGTGCCCTCGTTAATTTCCCGGGACTCAGGACCCAAACATATTTCCAACGGTCCATCGAATATCCTTCTATATAGTGTTCTATCTTCGGCCAATGTGAATCGTGCAACCTTCGTACTTAGAGTCCTCGACTCCTTAGGATCCGATGGAAGCTTCCTATTTTTTAGATACTCAATGTATTTATTCATCAAATCCCAGGTTAGGCTTGTGGAGTTTATTTCGGCATGGCCTTCGATCACTGACTTTGAAAGTTATACGACAATCCCCAAGCTAATTTCGTCGTCCTCAGTCGGTGACCCCAAATTTGCAACGGCATCGACCTCACTGTTTTTTTCTCAGGGTATATGATGTAGGGTCCATTCTTTAAACGGATGTAATGTTATGTGTAGCTTGTCCAAGTATCTCTGCATTTGATCCTCTCAGACCTCGAAAGTTCTGTTGACTTGGTTTACCAATACCAAGGAGTCACATTTGGCCTCGATGACCTTTGCTCCCAAGCTTTTAGCTAGCTCGAGTCCTGCAATCATGGCCTCATACTCGACCTCATTGTCAGTCAACTTAGACGTTTTGATAGATTGCCTAATTGTATTGCCCGTGGCCGGCTTCAAAATGATGCCTAGCCCATGCCCCTTTACGTTCGAAGCGTTGTCCGTGAAAAGGGCCACACCCCCGAAGATGTACCCGTTTTTAATAACAGTTCCTATTCGACCTCGGGCACGAGGGCTAGTGTAAAATCGGCCACGAAGTCTGCTAAGATTTGGGACTTGATGGCCATTCAGAGTTGATACACGATATCATACCCACTGATTTCGACGGCCCATTTGTCCATTCGGCCCGAGAGTTCGGGCGTATGCAAAACATTATCTTCTACTGGTACATGGACAACTGTATGGACCGATGGACTTACCAGCCTTGATCGTTACAAAGGGCGATGCTACCGAGTGGTCACCATACAAATTGGTTGACACTGAAAATATGGTTTTCATTTCCTAGAGGCGCTTATTAGAGCAAGCGCTAATTTTTCTAGGTGTGGGTACCGGGTCTCGGCCTCACCTAAGGTTCGACTAACATAGTAAACCGGAAATTGCGTACCTTTCTCCTCTCGAACGAGGACCCCACTTACCGCGAATTCCAAGACTGCTAAGTATAGGTTAGAGTTGCTCATCTTCTTTTGGAGTATGAAGCAGTGGCGGGCTCGAGAGGTATCGCTTCAATTCTTCCAATGCCTGTTGGCATTCCAGGGTCCAAGAAAAATCGTTCTTCTTTTTGAGTAGCGCGAAGAATCTGTGACTTCGATCTGAAGACCTCGAGATGAACCGGCCTAAGGAGTCTATCCTCCCCGTTAATCTTTGTACGGCCTTAACACTGTCCATCACTGTGATGTTTTCGATTGCGTTGATTTTATCGGGGTTGATTTCAATCCCCCGATTTGACACCATAAATTCGAGGAAATTGCCCGAACCAACCTCGAATGCACATTTCTTCGGATTGAGCTTCATGTTGTATTTTATCAATATATTGAAGGTTTCCTGCAAATGGTGTCCAATGGTCCTCTGCGCGTAGGGACTTAACTAGCATATCATCAATATAGACCTCCATTGATTTACCTATTTGTTTTTCGAACATTTTGTTCACTAGGCGTTGGTAAGTACACCAGCATTTTATCCCAAATGGCTTTACATTATAACAATAGGTTCCATACTTAGTGATGAACGAAGTCTTTTCCTTATCCTCCAGGTTTATTTGGATTTGATTGTACCCGGAGTAGGCGTCGAGAAAACTAAGGATCTCGTGGCCGATTGTGGCATCCATCATGCGATCGATATTCGGCAGATGAAAAGAGTCTTTGGGACATTCTTTGTTTAAATCTTTATAACCTATGCACATCCTAAATTTATTTCTATTTTTAGGGACTACAACTACGTTTGCTAACCACTTGGGATAGTTTACTTCCCGAATGGATCCTATTTTGAGGAGTTTAGTTACCCCGTCCTTGATGAATGCATGTTTTACCTCATACTGAGGCCTCCTATTTTGTTTCACTGGGCGGAACTTCGGTTCTAGACTCAGTCGATGCATGGTGATCTCCGGCGAGATCCCTATCATATCTAGGTGGGACCAAGCAAAACAATACATATCATCGATAAGAAATTTAATGAGTTTTTTACTGAGTTCGGGGGTTAACCCCGTACCCAGGTATACCTTTAGATCGGGTAGGTATTCAATCAGTATGACATGTTCCGACTCTTCGACTGTTGATTTGGTGGCATCAGAATCCTCGGGGATAATGAAGGATCGAGTGATCCAGTAGTCGTTGTATCCATCTATTCTATGCTTCTCCGACTGAGTTGAGGCTGATGGATGTGGTTGCTATTTAGCCTCATGTTTTCCTTTGGTGTCTGATCCCTTTGTTGAAGAAAGTGTCGATACCAGTATTACCTAATCGACCGCGAACATTTCTTTTGCATCATGTTGTTCCCCATATACCGTTTTCACTACATTCGCGTTGGGAATTTCAGCATTTAGTGAAGGGTTGAAGGGGCTGCCCTCATATTGTGAATTCAGGGTCTTCCGAGCAGGGTGTTATGTCTCATATCGCCCTCGATTACATGGAACTTGGTTTCTTGAATAGTCCCAGTCACGTTTGCCGATAAAATGATTTCACCTTTAGTTGTTTCATTGGCCATGTTGAAACCATTCAGGACCCGAGATGCGGGTACGATTTGATCTTGTAAGCTGAGCTGCTCCACAGCCCTGGATCGAATAATATTGGCCGAGCTCCCTGGATCAATTAAAACACGTTTAACCTGAATTTTATTCATAAGGATAGAAATTACCAAAGCATCATTGTGGGTTGAGAGATCCATTATGCTTCCTCATCGTTGAATGATACGGTGCCTTCTGGCACATAATTGCGGGTCCATTTTTCCCTAGTAATTGATACTTTAGTGCGTTTGAACACGGGACCTTATGGAATATCGACCCCACCAACGATCATATGAATCACGTGTTGTCATTTTTCATGTTGGCGTCCCTGTCTCTAAAATGGTTCTTAGCTCGATCACTCAAGAACTCTCGAAGATGACCCTCATTGAATAGACGGGATACCTCCTCCCTCAGTTGTTTGCAGTCTTTGGTTCTGTGGCCATGTGTACCATGGTATTTGCATATTTGATCGGGGTTTCTTTGGGAAGGATTGGTTTGTAGGGGTCTGAGCCATCTAGTATCTTTGATTCTCCCAATGGCTGACACAATACCTGATGCGTCGATACTGAAGTTGTACTCCGATAATCATGCTTCCTCTGTGGGATCAGCATTCTTATCGAAACTACTTTTGCTCATGAGTCCTCGAGAACTATGTCCTCAATTGCTCCTTCGATCGTTTTGGATGAGATTGCGTCTTGGGCCACTGTTTCTTCGATCTGCATTGTATGGTTGATATCGATCTCTGTTCGACCGAGGTTCTCTGCCGATATCCCTCTGCTTTCTGTCGACGGGCCTGCTCGGATAAACAGATACCGAAGGGGTTCCGAATTGATCATCCTCGACCCTGATCTTTGACTGGTATCGATTATGCACATCGGCGCAGGTTACCTCCGAATATTCAATTAAATTTTGCTTCAGTTAACGTGATGCCACCGAACTTCGTTCGTTCAAACCTTGCGTGAAGGCTTGTACAGCCCAATCATCTGAGACCGGTGGTAGTTCAATGCATTCCATATGGAACCGAGATACGAACTCCCTCAACATTTCGTTGTCTTTTTGTTTCACCTTGAAGAGGTCCAACTTCCTAGTCGCAACCTTTATTTCCCCGGCATGTGCCTTTCCGAAAGAGTCTGAAAGCATGGGGAAGGAATCGATGGAATTAGGTGGTAGATTGTGATACCAAATCATTGCTCCCTTCGATAGAGTTTCTCCAAATTTCTTTAGTAGAACAGATTCGATCTCATCATCTTCTAAATCATTTCCTTTTATGGCGCACATATAAAGGTGACATGCTCATTAGGATCGGTGGTCCCATTGTACTTAGGGATTTCCCGCATGCGGAATTTATTCAGAATGGGCTTCAGAGCCGCACTTGGGGGGAACGACTTCTGCATAAAATTCTTTGAGTCCATACCTTTTAAAATCGATGGTGCCCCTGGTATTTGGTCGACCTGGGAATTGTATGTCTCTACTTTCTTATCATTTGCCTCAATTTTCTTTTCTCCCGATTCAATTAGTTTAGTGAGCTCCTCGAGCATCTTCATAATGGCGGGGTCAGTACCCGATTCGTTGGCATTCAATTTTTTCGTCACTGGCTCGATCCTGTGGACGACTTCTGGTTCGACCCCGCTTGGTGTTCGATGTTGGTTTTGTAGTTGTGCTATAGCAGCTTGTTGATCCTGTAGCATTTCAAATATCAATTGGAGGCTGACTCCACCATCTCCTCCACCCTGCGTACCTCGACCACCAGATCAACCCTCCCTGCATACGCTTCCTTCGGGATCAGCACCCAAATTTGCATTTGGGGCGATATGTGAACTGACGTCGATGGGATTGGCTATTGGTGCTCCCTCGAGATCAGCCTGAGGAACCTCGATCCCTGGGGTGGCTATATTGTCGTTTTCCCCGTGAAATCCAAGGTCGTTGTCACCATGTGTGGGTGATGTTTGTGAGTTCATCATGTTTTATCCTGAAAACAAAAACACTAACAAGAACAAGCGTAAAGTAGTGTGTGTTATCGGAATCGGTATCAAGCAATCACTATTATCCTTAGCCCTACGGTGGGCGTCAAACTGTTTATGCTTAAAATTGGATAACAACTAAACTTATATTGTGATTTTAGGATATGTGATTTCGCACAACACCAATTGATAAATATATAGATAAATGACATAATTAAATTATAAGTAAAGCAAACTAGTGTTCAAACAGAACTCAATCCTCGAGTCGAAGTACCCTCGAACTGATAGGTGCAAGAACAGTTAGAAAATTGAACAAACTGATGAACAATAATGTAAGCGAGAAAGAAAGAATTATATTGCTTTAATCTTTTTGAATAATGATGTCTTACAAATGATTAGAACTCCTCTTTATATAGTAGAGGAATTCTACTTATGGTATAACTCTAATTACAGAAGAAAATCCCATGACTAGTTGATTAACCGTTTCTGATTTGATCCGTTCCGAGATTCACGCCATGATCTACGACCAATCACGGATATCTTGCCTTTCCGTTATTGTGCTATCTCCGATCATTCTCGATGCCTGTCTCGTTTGGCTCCGATTGCTACTAGCCTCGATCATGACAGGTACCTCGATTCTGTACGTGGTATTTTACCCTAGTGTCTTGGTCTGTTCCGTTATGAAGTTATCCTCCGATACAAATTACCAGTCTCGATCAAACAGTAAAATCAGGTAGGCCCGATTTTGACCGTATACAAAACATAAAATAAATAATGCGATCAGTACAACGGAAAATTTGAACATTTTCCAATCCTAATTATATATAATTAATATGCCAAACTAATTCATGTAAGTGATGTAAGGATGAATATGTAGTGTGTACTCAGTTAATTTAAAGCATTCTTGCAACTCATAATAATTCGGATAAACTTAAAAGCTATTATAAAAGGAAATTCTGTTGTACTTGGGCAATTAATTTTTTTCCCAATAAGCAACCATTTCAGTCAAAATTTTATATTTATATCAGTTCCGCAAAAAGATATTATATTTTAATTTTAAAAGTCTCTAGGGGCCATTTAATTTCCTCAGTTTCTCTTAAGTGAGGTTTTATGTGATTGTAGACTTGTCGGTCAAAATGATTACTCTTTGCCGTGCAAGAGATTTTACGATTTTTCTTTAATTACCCAGAAACGGGAAAAAAGAAAAGAAGGTCAAGAAAATGGGAAAATATGGAGTCTTAATCCCATTGGAATATCAATATTATATACAATAATACAACCATGAGCAACACAATTATGATCCTTAAAACCAGTATTGCCTGGGCACTGTTACTTATAGGTGGAGGAATACATAGGATGAGAACATTATCTATGAGATGAATATATAATCTAACAATATTATATATATGTATCCCGTAAAATTAAACTAGCACAACAACTCGGTATAAAAAAGAAGAAAGAGTTCTAATAAACCAAACCCACCCATCAGTTCTTCATCCCTGGAACGGGTTAATTACATAGTATTCACGACCTACAATTATTTTAAAAATATCATGGTTAAAATTGTACACTTATGGAGGATGGAAAAACGAGGGAAGTTTGTTAAACAATAGTCAATATAGCAGCCTATCTTTTGTCTTATGTGGACGTGGCACAACATTAATTAATTAGTTTATACGATGAAAACAAAGAATTAAACAAAGAAGTTACCCTTTCTAATAAATGTCGATGTCGCATATATTGGTCATAGGCTGGACGAGCGCATGTGTTTCCATTTCATTTTTCTCATCAACGCACCGCCCAACCCCACCCACCCACCCCCACCCCCCACGACGAAAGAAAAACAGAATTTTTCCACATTGCCATGTGCCTTAATTGTGAACTGATCAGAGGAAAAGAAAAAGACAATATAAAAAAGTTTTATCATAGCTCATGATGTAATTATTGTACTTATAAATTTTGTTAATCTTCTAACCCTTTAACTAGTTTACTACATTAGCTATATAACATGCATGACACTTATGGTTCATTATAATCCATGAAACGGGAAAATGAAGGGTAGTATCGTAATACAAATATTTAGTATCATTCAATGTTTATACCAAGTCATAATATTACCTTAGTAGTGGCATGCCTTCTAAACAAGGAGAAAAGAAAAGTGTTGGCCCTAGTGAAAGTTAGTTTGGAAGATTGACAAAAGAAGCTCACGCATGAATCACGTCCATTCTTTGTGTGCATAGATACGGGCAAATTCGAGCATATGGGATGCGCGTGAAAGAGATAAGCTTAACTTGGTATAATTGATATCTCNAGCCCGCCATGGTCCATGCCGGACGTCTTGGTACGGAGCCGGTAACGTATCGCATGATAATTGTCTGGAACATCAAATACGACCCAAGGAACCATAACCAACACTTCGAAGTGATCAAGTTACATTTTTTGTAATTTTATGGCAATTAAACTGGAATTCCGCCAGTCCTGCATGTAATATCGCCCGCCATGGTCCAGGCCGGACGCCTTGGTACGGAGCTGGTACCGGAT